>BQNB010045569.1:28282-44205 GCA_026074375.1 Tanacetum coccineum
AAATGCCAAAGTTTAATTTGTAAGGTGACGGATGAGTAAATCCTTGGAATTTCCTTGATAAACTTATCACATTTAAATGTATTATAATATAACTGATTAAACAAATAAGTAGTAGGAATTATATGATAAAGACATATAACTAAGTAACAAATGATTCCTTAATTCATGTAGAGTATCTAAAGAAGGAGTAAGTTGTGTTTTCGGGTACGCGTTGAATTGCTTTAAGGTACGGATATTCTTAATACCTACTTCTCTTTACTATTATTATGATTTATGCGTTTCTTCGTTCGTTCCGTTATTCGTACAAATATTCTATCCTTTCTTTTAAGGATTCTCATGACCTTTGCTCCGTATCTTTTTGCACCTTTGAGATCCCTATATATGTTCCCTAGCCTTTGATTCATGATTCGTTTGCTACCTATTTGATGAGTTGATTGAACCTTTGAATTCGTTTGATTTATGCTTCGTTTAACATTGCCATGATATGAACTTATCTGATTTGTTTAGACGTGATCTTCTTTGGACATAATATATTTCGTTTTGATATGCTATGTGAACCATTTGTTCCGATGCCCGAGCTATTAACTAGCCATGGAGGTACCATGGCCGCGTCATTGTGGCACCAATGGTGTGACACTATCTGTGGCGGTGTGATCAGTCCACGACGTTCCCTTTTGTTTTGTGTGCTCTATTATGCACTTGGCCATATATGATTTGATTTGTAGGGAGCGTATGGTTGCATCCTAGGTACTTTGTTTAGTTTCGTTTTGGTGCATGGCTTAGTGTGGTGCCAACACCCCATTGCACTTTTTGTTTTAGTACATGTGGAGATTGCAACTCCCTTGTACAATTTGCCATGATATATATATATATGACTATTTAGTCTAAGTGTGTAGCATGCTTTAGACTTTCGTTTTGAGCTCGTGGGGCATTTCTGTATGTTTTGGTTGGCTACTTATTCGTTTAGTTATGATGATATATGAAATCTTTGATTCCATTTCGTTTACTACATATGTTTGATCTATCTATTTCGTTTATATCTGTTCACTGAGCTTTAGCTCAGCCGCATTTTCTTTTCTCCGCAACAAGTAATAAGAGGGAAGCTGGGTATGAGTGAAGAGTGCTTAGGAGCTCTTAGTGGACAGACTTTATGATAGCTTTCCCATTTCTTTTAAAATCATTTAGACGTTGAAGTTAAATTTGTCTTTCGCTTAGACTTTGGAGATTTAAATTAATTTCGTTTGGAAGTCATGATGTATTTGACAATTTATTTTCTTAGTTTTCTTGGTGAACGTTGTTGAACCATATTATGAATAAAGTCTTCCGCTTGCGTTTGTTTTGATGCCATAAGTGTGACATTTGACCCATTCTCGGGTGGGGTGTTACACGTTTACCTAGTCATTGAAAATATATATTTCATAATTTGCAGTTTCGTGTACAAAATTTTCATTCGAGTTGTTTTTTCATACTATATCAAAAGTTTTATTGATTTAAAAGCCAGAAATACTGAAAGTTTTATTGGTTGTATATTGTTTTTAGTCTAGAAAAAAACATGAAAAACAAACATTATCTCACCTATAAAATTTTAACCAACCAACATTAACAATGAAAACCTGTTTATGTGATTTTCAATGTTTATCGTGTTTTAGTTTTATGCCACTGGTTAAAAATTGGTTGTAACTTGTGATGACATATAATAGGTATACCAAGCCTCCGGGCTTGGGCCACATTGACACCTGGGCTCCTTGGCCCAACTGAGTAGTCATGGGCCGAAACTAAACCCACTCCTGCCTTGGATACGGCCCGGACTCAACAAACGGACGCGTACCTAACTTTAGGGTATTTCCGTCCGCGGAAAGCACACGCGTCCATACACATGGTTATCGCGATACCTTGTCTGACAAGGGACCCTCTCCGGCCACTAACGAAACATGTGAAATATTAGGAAACCCTAATATTTCTCTCTCTATATGTTTACTTACTTTCACGCCGGAGTCTAACCGTGGGGTCGTCCCCACGATAAGGCTAACGATTTTTATCTGATTGTGTAGGAAATCGTCACTTCTCTTGCTCTAGTACAAAACCCAACGCTCAAATCATCTGGAAGCCCAACCCAACACTGGATTTGAGCCCAAATCTACACCCGACGCTTAGTTTGTATTAACAAGTGGCGCCTTCCGTAGGAACTGAACGCAACTACGTTTTCTAAAAAACTCACCATGAGCACTCATGAACAACAAACCTCAACAATTCCCACATTCGTTGTGCGGAAAACTGGGGGAAAAAGCGGTCCACAAAATCTCGAGGAACCTGCGTCCAATGAAGCCCTGAGAGAATTGTGCGACAAGAACTACCACAAACTTTTGCCGCTTATTGCTGAAAAAATGCAAAAAGAAAAGGAGCAACAAGATAAGCTCAAAGCGGTAAAGGCACGCCTACTTTACGGCAATGAATCTGGGAGAAATCCAAGAAACCATGAAGAGTCCCATTACTCTAAATCCAAAATGCCAACTGCCCGGACAGAGCCCAGAAGGAGGCATGGGCGCAAGCACTCTCGAAGCCCGTCACCAGTCGCCAGTGTCTTCAGAAGACTCAAACAAAACCGACCTCCTTCACCTAGGCTCCGGTCGCGGAAGGAGGGAGGTGTGTTCAACAGGCTAGGAAGAAAAGAACCAAGCGCGTCTACACGCTCTGATAGTCACCACCAGAGTTCCCAAGCAAAGGGAACCGAGGTACCGGCAAGAAAGCATCATCATGAGGGCACATCGTCCCGAAGAACCAGCGGATATTCGGAGAGTGAAGACAGCGAAGGGGGTCACTGGAAGTCCAAATCAAAAAGGCATAGGTCAGATACCTACGAAGATGATCTCTCCCAGCCTTGGACGTGTGAAGAAAGAAATCCTTTCACGACCCGGATCTGACATTTTGACTTCCCAAGGACAAGGATGCCTAGCCATGTCAAGACATATGACGGAAGTGGGGATCCGGAAGACCATATAAAGCTATTTCAGTCCGCTGCAAAGACAGAGAGATGGGCAATGCCAACGTGGTGCCACATGTTCAACTCGACGCTAACTGGGAATGCTAGAGTCTGGTTCGACAAACTCCCAAAAGAATCCATTGACAGCTATGAAGATCTGAGGGCAGCATTTAGGGAAAATTATCGCCAGCAAACAAAACACATTAAGGATCCAGTGGAGATACATCACATCAAGCAAAGGGACGGAGAGTCCACGGAGGATTTCATGGAGAGATACAAAGAAGAAGTCCTGGACGTGGAAGGAGCGCCGGAATGCATGAAGATCTCCGGATTCATGCATGGGATAACCCACCCTGAGTTGATCAAGCGTTTATACGAAAAAATCCCAAGGTCAATGGACGAAATGTACAGGGTAACTACGTCTTTTCTACAAGGGGAAGTTGCCGCATTCAGTCATGGCCGGAAGAAAGCACCCACGCCATGGAAGCAACCAGAAGGGGGAAACAAACCGAGTTTCAAAAAGGGTTTCAAAAACAAGCACAGGTCAGACCGGAAACCAGACAGGTTTTCACTCCTTACAAAGACCCCGAACACGTTTTTTAACCGGCAAGTGATTACCGGGTCGTATCCCAAAGAAATGTGAATTGATACCCTCGATTCAGTTTGGACAATGATTTGAATGGGAAACAATAGTTAATTTGATTAACTACTTTTAACAATTAAAATTAACAAATTCTAAAAATTAAGCATAAAGAAAAATGACGAGAAATCAAAATTTAACTAAAAACGCAAAACGGGACCCTTAAATGAAGGTCAAAAATCCTAATTTGCTAAAAATTAACCTAACTTAAAATTTTCTTTTAAACTGGACTCTATTTGACTAAAAAGTAAGTTTAAAGAAAACTAGAACAAAAACAGAGTTAAAATGAGCGTTAAAACACAAAAAACGAGAATGAGAACGAATCCCGTTCTTTAGAAAATGAAATTTTGCAATTTAGACCCTATGAAAACAAAACTAATTTTCCTATGAACTTTAAGATAAAAGAAAATTTTCTAAAAAAGATTTATAATTTTTTTTATTATTTTTCTATTTTTTATGATTTTTTAAAGTTTTTAATGAAAATAAATGATAAAAAATACTAAATGAACTCTAAAAATTCTAGAAAAATGACAGAAAATAGCTTAAACTATATAAATCCTAGGAAAAATAAGCCCGAGATTGTAGCTTATAAAATAAGCCGCGAAATAAGCTTAACAGCTTATTGGACTTATAAAGCTAAAAAGAGTATAAGAAATTAATAGTGCAAGGGTCTTACGAAAAAGACCCAAGGGCACAGCGGTAAGGAGTGGGAGTGTGTGTGTATAAAAAGGTTGAGGTGTTGAGGTCGGGGGTTCGAGTCTTGCTCACCCCCGACTTCCACTTCCCTTTTTTTTGGTTTTTTTTATGAAAAACTTAAAGAACAAAAGTTGTAGAGGACAACTTTTGTATCAACTTTAATAAAAGCACTATAAGCTTAAACTCAAAAATAAGCACTCAAAAAGCTTTGGAAAAAGCTGTTTTCAGAAAGTGAGCTTTTAAGCTCTAAAAAGCTAAAATTCACTTATAAGCTTGCACACAACTCATCTTAAGCTCAAATTCAAATCTAAAAGCTGTTTTAAAAAGCTAAAGATGTGTAGAAGCTAAAATCAATAAGCTACTTTGACTAAAAACACCTGAAGCTATCTAAATCTTATGATCTAAGAGGGCAAATTCAGGAATAAGCACTAAAAACTAGAAATCTAAATAAGCTAGAAAGCTCAATAAGCTATGACAGAGGCTTAGCTTTTGCAAACTTAATAATCAACATATAAGCTATGAATCAAATCCATAAAAACTAAACTTATAAGCTAGAAATCTAAGTTTAAAAGCTAAGACTAGTTAATACTGTTTTTGGCTTTTAAGATTTTTTATGAACTTTTTAAAAGCTAATTTACCCTAAATTATAAGCTAGAAATTTGAAAACAAGACTTAATCTATATTAACCTATATCTAATCTATAAACTTACTAAATTTTAAAATCTAAATCCTAATTAAGCTAGCTTAAATTCAAAGGAAAAAGGCAGCAGTAGTAACTGCTGTTACTACTGCTGGTGCAATTGACCAAAGGCCAAAACCACAATTGCAGGTGTCCTTAAGGGACAAACCTGCACTACACTCTCTTATTGAGTGTGTTAGAACACTTAAACAAGCAAATACTACACCTAGGAAGACTAGGATCAAAAATCACAAAGATCTAAAAGAGCAAAAGCTCCCCTGGTGCTGACACAAAGATAATAAGCCACAAATTCATTTTAAACTCAAACTAATTATTCAAACCTTTTTAAAACTTATTTATTTAAGAAAACTCAGCTGTCCAAATTGAAACTCAAAGTGATCTTGACTTTTAAAGGTCAAACAATGTTAATCCAAACACCCCTTAAAGCTTTTGACAGATTGCATTTAGACTTAGAAATTGAAATACACTTAACAAAATTTGATTACCAGATAATAAACTACTTATAACAAGCTTAACAAACACAAAACAACAACTAAATAAGCTAGATTTAAGAATCTAAAAGTTAAGCTAACTATTTTTTTGGTATTTATGATTTTTAAGACAAGCAATGAAAATCTAAGATCTACAATCCTATAACTAAAAACAGATTAACAAACATGATTAATAAGCACACTAAGACAATATAAGGCACAAATAAGCAACTAGAAAACAGATAAGCAAAATTAATAAGCTAATAAGCAAACATTAAGCTAGAAATTTAAAGACAAAGGATCTAAATGAAAACTTACAAAGAGCTTCAGCTAAACAGAAGCTAAAGTGCTCAAATGAGCTTATCAACAGCTCTGGCTTATCAGAGATAAGCCAGTAAAAGTCCATGGGAGCTCTTCCATTGTAAGCTCTCCTTCCATTTAGCTTAAATTCCAACAGTTAAGGTAATTAGACTGATTTTAGGATTTAGATAGATTAAATGAACAAATTAGCTCAATCTCAAGCTTAGAGACTTGTGAGAGCTTAAGTAGAGCTTATTAAACTGTGGCTTATTATTTTGGCTTATTGAGAGCTTATGAGTAGAGTAATAGCTTATGACAGATAAAAACTCAATTTCATTAATCTAAAAGCTTGTTACATTACTGAAAAGGAAATTACAAAAAAATACTTGAAAAGAAATTACAAGAGATTTAAATGAAAAGTACTTTTACTTAAACTTATAAGCTTGAGCTAAATTCTTAAAAATCTATAGTAAATACTAGAAAAGAAAAAAGATGCTTGTGTGTGTGGATGAGAGGTCTTTTAGAGCAATCCAGCGAACCTTCTAGGCTCTATAGTTTGTTAGTTACTTCTCCAATCTCTTTGACCTTGATAATTGCTAATAATTGAGTCTCTCATTTAAGCGTTGGATTAGATTGTCTCACACGGATTGCCAGCGTGGCAATCTGTAATTGTGACACCTTTGTGCTTCTTCTGAGAGTACTTCTAGTGTAAATCCCACATTCCCTTGTGCTTTCTTCATGGCGACGTGTCATTCCTTTGATGGAATTGACCAATAAGGGCTCATGAATGATGTTTAACTCTGCCACCATGTACTTAACCCCTTGAATTGTCTTTTCTGCCCCTTAATTGTGAAAAGCCCCATGATTTTAACCTGTTGGTTATACCTTAGAGACGATGAACAGTAATTGTTCATTCGCTCCTCTTTTTAACCGTTTAAAACGGTTGGTAAGTTTGACTAGGGGTGTGGGCTTGTTTGACTTCGGGGTTTTTTTTAATGAAAAAGTTATTAGGCCGGGGTATTATGGATTTGGGCCCGGGTAGTGGAATAGGATTTTAACAAATGTTACCCTTTGTTTTATAAATGTTAACGGGTGTTAACATTTAGGGATTAGGGACCACTTTTGTAACTTTTGGATTTTATGAGGGACTGAATTGTAACTTTGGGATTTTGTCCTTCAGTGTTTGACTTGGGTTGACTGACATAGCTTCCTTCTGGCTTTTTGTGTGCTCTTCCATTCTTGTGTTCGTGTTTGCCTCTGTTTCGGTTTGGGTTTTTTTTTTTTTGTGGTTTTAAACCATTCTTCTTGTGGTTTTTTGTTTTTATCCGTACCTAGCACATACAAAACACTAAAACAAAGGCATATTCTTTGCATTTTTATTATGTTTTTTGGTCTTCATTGGGTTTATTTTGATATTAAAATGGATTATGTGTTTTCAATACATATCAGGACCATTCTTCAACGGATTCAAGAACTTTCGTCTTGTTGTCTATTCATCATGTATGCTACATTCTGGCTTTTTAAGGAATCGTACATTATCTTTTTCAACATGGTGTGGACGATTTGTCAGCACCCAAAGAATCGCTTCTGTACAAAACAAGAGGTTCATCATTGAGAAAGGTTATATGTTAAAAGATTACTGTTTGATCAAGCGGTGATAGAAAGTAATTGTGTTTGAGGGTGTTATCTTTTGTATGTTTTAAGTCTTGAAACTTACACGGTGATTTTACAATTCTTGAAAATACCAGGGAAAAACAAGGTAAGTGAGTGTTTCATGGGGTTTTACCTAATTCAAGAATATAATAACCGTATAATTGTGAGTTAATAATTTGTGTTTTAGTTAAAGTTGCAAATTCGGTTGATTATGCCATTGCGGAAATTTGGGGTCACTGGAAAATTGCCAATTCGGGTGATACTAAGAAAACTGCCAATTCGGGTGTTACTGAAAATTGCCAATTCGGGTGATACTAAGAAAACTGTGAATTCGGGTGTTGCTGAAAATTGCCAATTCGGGTACTTAAGCAAAACTGCGAATTCGGGTAACACTAAATTGCCAATTCGGGTACTTAAGCAAAACTGCCAATTCGGGTAACACTAAATTGCCAATTTGGGTACTTAAGCAAAACTGCAAATTCGGGTGATTAGCAAAACTGCGAATATCGAGGTAACAATAAATTGCGAATTCGGGTTGGTAACACCTAAAATTTGCCTATTCGTGTACGTAAGCAAAACTACGAATTCAGGGTTTTAAGCAAAAAACTGCGAATTCGGGTAACACTAAATTGCCAATTCGGGTACTTAAGCAAAACTGCGAATTCGGGTGATTAAGCAAAACTGCGAATTCCGGTAACACTAAATTGCGAATTCGGGTAACACTAAATTGCCAATTCGGGTACAACACAAAATTGCTAATTCGGGTACCACTGGAGTTGCGAATTTGGATACAACTAAAAACGATCAAATTAGTGTAACACTATGACGAAAACTCAAATCTTGAAAACACAATAAGATAACATTTTTGATTGTTTTTTCCCAAATTTCTTGTCAACTAGTATTTTAAACTATCGTTAACCTAAAATGATATCTTTATGGTTTTTAAGCTGAAAATTTCAAAATCAAGATTTGTACTTTATAAGGTTTTTTGAAAACAAAAGATGAACAAAAATGAGTTTTTCTTTGATCCAAAGCAAATACACCTATATCCAAAGATACTAGATCAACTTTACCTAGGTAAATGATCCGTTAGTGTATGACTAAGCTTCAAAAACAAAAGAAAAAGAAGAAATATACGTACGAAGTAAAAGGAACAACCAACGAACCAAAAAGAAAACAAACACAAAACTAAACAAATCACTCCATGGCTCTTGATACCAATTGTAGAATACAAGTAATCTTTGATATATGAACCAAAAACTAAAGAGAGAAAGTGGAAGGAAGGATGTATTTTCTAGTAAGAGAAAGTAAAGAACATGAAATGCATTAAGTGAAAATGAAACATACAACCAACCAACCAACACCCTCTCCATGGCATGGAGAGGGTATTTATACTCCAAATGTGGTCGGCCACGGGCCTTGTAAGGCTTTCCATAGGCCTTTATGCCATATTAGCTTATAAACAAAACATTGACTAACTACGGCCTTTGACTAGTTAATA
Organism: Tanacetum coccineum; assembly: GCA_026074375.1. NCBI lineage: Eukaryota > Viridiplantae > Streptophyta > Magnoliopsida > Asterales > Asteraceae > Tanacetum > Tanacetum coccineum. The sequence continues at coordinate 37,223 of BQNB010045569.1, forward strand.
TTGGAAGTGACCGAGACTTTTCTTGTTCTTAACACTAACGTGCACACCCATCAACAAGAAGCAATATAAAAAGGATCTACGAACTAATTCTCATGCAATCATAAGCAAACACTGTAAGATCTAGCCTAGCATGTTAAGAAGAAGCGAAGAAAAATAATTAATCAAACAACACATAGACATATTGAAAGAATAAAAGATAGAGAACTTCACTGATCAAAACATGGAGTTAATGGTGTTACAATTGCTGATAATCGTACCCTAAATAATACTTCCGAGTTCCACACCTAAAACCCTAAAAACGAGTTTGTATATATAGAAAATAGGTCGCGACGACGTCACTTTATAATCATGACGCCGTCGCTTCGCAGAATCTTCTAGGGCTTCACTATGCCGGTTAAGTTCTGAAGCTGTCTCAAAATTCCTGACACCGTCGCTTTGTAATCATGACGGTGTCACAAGTATTCCTGATGCGTCTCCAGCTACTGTACGCATTTTTGTCATCGACTTTGGTGTAGAGTTGTAATCTTGTCCGTTTCTTCTCCAAATGAGCCCAAGTCATGTGTATTTCCTCCAAATGCCATCCAAGTGCTAAAAATACAAAAAGGAACGATTAAGCACGTATTTTAGAGATATTTGCATGATTTATGGGGTTAAATAGACCCCAAAAAAGTGTATAAAATGACACCTCATCACTGATGTTATGTAGTATCTGTGTTTGAGAATGTATGACTACCCTCCTCAACTAATGTAGCTCTCCCTTCATCATTGGGACTTTGAGTAAGTTGGTTATCAAAGACAGTTAGATGATTAACTTTATTTGTAAAATCTACATCTGTCACATCATTAGCACTTTTATTTCTCATCTTAAAAGGAAAGACAGTCTCATAAAATCTCACATCTCTAGGATAGAATACACATCTGTTATCAAGACTAGAAAGCTTATATGCTTTTTTAACAAAAGAGTATCCAAACAAAACATATTTTTCAGACCTAGATGTGAATTTGTCATGATTATTTAAGACAGTAGAAAAACAAAGACATCCAAAACTTCTCAAATAGGAGAGATCAGGTTTATTTCCATGTACCAACTCATAAGGAGATTTACCATTTATGACAGAGGTAGGCATCCTATTAATAAGATAAACAGTAGTAAGCACACATTCAGAACAAAAACTTAAAGGAATTCCCCCTTGAAACATAAGACTTCTTGCAACATTAAGAAAGTGTCTATGTTTCCTTTAAACAATACCAAGAAGTTTGTTGAATGATTCCCATATGACATAAAAACATATCCATCTTTTTATTAATAAACTCAGTTCTATTATCAGATCTTATAGTTTTGATTTTTACATCAAACTGATTATGAATCATTTTCACAAAACTGACAAAAACATCAAATACTTCATCTTTGGTTTTAATCAAATAAACCCAAACAACCCTTGATAAATCATCAACAACAGTAAAGAAATACTTAAAACCTTCCCTACTTGTGATTCTATAAGGACCCCATAAGTCAAGGTAAATTAATTCACCAAGCTTCTTAGACTTATGATCACTTAAAAGGAAAGGGTCCCTTATTTGTTTAGCCCTATGACAGACTTCACAAGCAGTCATACTGGTGGACTTAGTCAAGTTTAGGTCAGATTTAAGCATATTTAGAACTTGATTAGCAGGATGACCAAGCCTATTATTCCAAAAGTCCTTAGACACGTGACAAGAAATAACCATATTAACTTTACCTATATTATTATCAGGTTCCATATCAAACAGATATAAACCCCCAGACTCACTACCAGTCCCCAAGGTTATCTCCTTTTTCAAGTCCTGAATATAAGATTTTTCTTCATCAAAACCAACAAATAACTTGCTATCTTTTATCAATTTGTTTACAAATAACAGACTTACACAATAACCAAGAACAACTAAAACATCATACAGAATCACATTTCAGGTTAATTTTAGATTACCCACATAACTTATGGTAGCTAAAGTACGATTAGGATGACCCACGGTAATTTTTAAATTAGAAATGTCCACAACATTAAACATACCAACAGTTGAAACAGTCAAGTGTTGGTTTGCTCTTGAATTAATAATTTACCCCATTGTTACTGTTTTCATGTAAAGTTTAGAATTAGCATAATAGAACTTGGTAAAATTTATATTAAACCATACATTCCCATTAAAAAAAGATGACCTACCTGACATGTTGGCATGGATAGTTTCAGGAGTATCATTAATCAAACTTAGCAGTTTTCTCATCTGTTCAGGAGTAAAAGAAGAAGAGGAAGAAGATTGAGAAGCAGATGATTGTTGCTTCTCATTAGACATAGCATTACTATTTGAATTAAAACTTTGCTTAAAAGCAGATTGTTTAATAGGATTAACAACTTTCTTAAACCCAGGAGGATAACTGATCAATTCATAACATCTTTCAATAGTGTGACCAATCATACCACAAATTTTACAAGACAAATTAGGATTTGGTCCTCTGTTATTATTGTTATTATTGAAAGAATTTCCCCCTTATTATTATTGTCACTAGAAAGGTTATTCCTTTTATTCACATTAAACCTCTTTGCAGCAAAAGATGTAGCATTAATCTTAGACTCAGTCACATTAGAAGGTTCAGGAATCCTTCTATGGGATTCTTCCCTAGAAACAGTGGTATAGGCATTCTTGATCTCAGGAAGAGGATCCCTAGTTAACAATGCACTTCTAACAGACTGGTAACAATCATCCAAACCCATAAGGAATTGCGTTAACTTCATAATTTGATTATGAAGACCCAACTTCTTATTAGCATCACAAACAAGTACAAGTAGGCAGCTTAGTAAGAGCATCAAACTCTCTCCATAAAGAGTTTAATCTATGATAATAATCAGCCACAGAACTACCACCATGTTTTATACTACTTATCTTTTGAAGCAAATTAAAGATCATAGAACCATCAACTTTATCATGAGTACTCTCTAATTCATTCCACACAGATGCATAATCAGTAGAATAAACCAAACCTATATACAAATTAGAAGAAACAGAGCTTATAATCCAAGTAATAACAACAACATTGCATCTATCCCACTAAGCAGAAAGAACATCCCTAGACACAAAAGCAGTTTTAGTACAAGACCCATCAACAAAAGCAAACTTATTTCTAGCCTACAATGCAAGTTTCATATCACTAGACCAAATTCTATAGTTCTCAGTGCCTAGAAGATTAAAAGGAATCAAAGAAGTACTACTAGAATCATTGGGATTCATATGCAGAGGATTACCAACATCCAAATTATTAATTAATAAGGTGTTATTTTATACATTTTTTCAGGGTCAATTAACCACCTAAATCATGCAAATATACCCAGATTATGTGCTTAATCATTTTTTTCTATATTTTTAGCACTTGGATGGCTTTTGGAGGAAATACACGTGACTTGGGCTCATTTGGAGAAGAAACGGACAAGATTACAACTCTACACCAAATCTAATAAAGAAAATAGCCATACAGTGGCTGGCGACGGTGTCACGGTTTTTCACGAAGGTGTTAGGATTTCTTGTGACACCATCAGGATTGTAACTCGACAGCAACAAGATTTTAGCGACACTGTCGGGACGAACAAACCTAGGGTTTTCCTATAAATATAGCCTCATAACTTCGTTTTTATCAAGCCCCCAACCCTAAGTCCGATTCTAGGGTTTGGGTAGGTGTTTTTCCAGCAACTTAGAAAGTCTAATTCAATCCATAAACATCTTGTAATGGTTTGATTATCACTTATATCTTAATTCATGTCTTCAATTCCTTTTTTTTTATTATGATTTCTCTTGTTTAAGTATGCTTGGCTAATTCATCTAGTATTTATTTGGGAATGCATGAAACTTGTCATTGATTGATTATATCTTAATTTTTTCTTATTGAAGTTTGTGGATCTTCCATATTCACCAATTAAGGTGTGACAGATTCAATGAGTATAATTGATTATAGTTTATAATTCTTGTTTCCTATTGCTTCTTGTTGATGGATGTGCGCGTTAGGCTCTAGAAAACTAGCTAAAGATATTAAATTGGCATAGATGTCTAGGGAAACGCGAGTGTGTAGAAAGGATACCATCGGTAACAGTCTTCATACTACCTTACCCCTAATATGGTTGATCCCTCTTAAGTGTTTTTATGTAATATACTCTTAGAGGCCTTGTAATAGTCTTCATACTACCTTACTTGTGTGTTGCTCTAGCAGAATATTACATAGACGGCATTTTCATGTAATTCGCCAATACATTAGGAAATACTTAAAGGATATTGCATGTTGCCACCTTACAACGTGTAATTCGCCAACATGTAAGGGGTATAGACACCCACGGAGCATTTATTATTAGTGGTGAATTTCCATACAGAAACAAGGTTTTTAATTATGTTGGGTGTAACAAGAACATTTTTAAGGTGGAGTGGGCGATATGGATTAGGAATTTGTAGATGTCCAGAGTGGGTGACAGGTATAAATGATCCATTTCCGATAATAACTGAATGAAAATTACGATTAAGAGAAGAGGTTTGAAGGTTACCGATGTGAGATGAAAGGTGAGAGGTTGCTCCGGTATCCATATACCATTGCTGATCATGAGAAGCCATAAGAGGTTTTTTTTCTTCCTCGATGAACAGTACCTGTCGATGAATAGTATCCGCTAATAAACAGTACCTGCCGATGAACAGTACCCGTCGATGAATAGTATTTTTTTTATGGGAGGGAGAGGTGAGGAGCGTGTTATGTATTTATTGATTTTCTTTGATTGATTGCTTGATTACAATTGATAATATCCAACCTATATATAGGATACAAAGGAACCTTCTAGACAATGGGCTCGGGCCAATGGGCCGACTACACAAAATATATAATATAATATGTACTCTAATACGCCCCCGCAGTTAGAGCGGGAGATTTGTGGATGCTCAAACTGGATCTAAAATCAACAAACAACGGGTATGAGAGTCCTTTTGTGATGATATCTACGTACTGAAATCGAGAAGGGACATAAAGAACTCGAACATGACCTGCTGCTACTTTATCACGAACAAAATGAATGTCAATCTCTATATGTTTGGTGCGCTGATGTTGTACAGGGTTTGCAGACATGTATACAGCACTGACATTATCACAGTAGACCAAGGTCGCTGTGGATAGTGGGGTATGAAGCTCACGAAGGAGGTTGCGAATCCAATATGTCCCAACTATAGCATTCCGAACCCCGCGGTATACAGCCTCAGAACTAGAACGAGACAACGTGTCCTGACATTTGGAGGACCACGTCAAGAGGTTGTCACCAAGAAAAACACAGTATCCAGAAGTAGATCAGCGCGTAGCCAGACAACCTGCCCAGTCAGCATCAGAGTATGCAATAAGCTGTGATGTAGTAGACCGAAATAGTTGTAATCCAAGATCAATGGTTCCTCGAAGATAACGAAGAACACGTTTCATAGCATTAAGGTATGGCTCTCGAGGATCATGCAAGTAAAGACATAACTGTTGAACTGCACATGACAAATCATGCCAGGTAAAAGTGAGGTACTGAAGTGATCCGGCAAGACTGTGATATAAAGTAGGATCAGTGACCGGTGATCCTTCAGGTCCAAGCTTCTTCTCGATGTCAATTGGGGTCCTGCAAGGATTACAATTAAGCATCTGTGCTTGCTCAATAATCTCGGTAGCATATTTTGTCTGAGACAAGAATATGCCAGAGGTAGTGCGCGTGGCAGATATACCGAGAAAATAGTTAAGTGGGCCAAGGTCTGTCATAGCAAACTCCGCATGTAGTAAAGAGATGATACGTTGCAGGAGTGAAGTAGAAGAAGCTGTAAGAATGATATCATCCACATATAGTAGTAAGTAAGCTGTGTCTGGCCCCTTGTGAAAGATGAAAAGAGATGAGTCAGTTTTGCTGTGATAGAAACCGGCTCGAATAACATAGCTAGAAAATCATTGAAACCAAGCTCGGGGGGCCTGCTTAAGGCCATAAAGCGACTTTTGCAGAAGGCAAACATAATCAGAATGAGCTGAATCAGTAAATCCTGGTGGCTGGTGCATGTAAACTGTCTCTTTAAGATGGCCGTGAAGAAATGCATTCTTCACGTCTAACTGATGAATAGGCCATTGTCGAGAAACTGCAAGGCTAAGAACAGTCCGTATGGTAGCAGGTTTGACAACAGGGCTAAATGTCTCATCGCAGTCGATGCCTTGTTGTTGACTACGACCATTTGCAACTAGTCGAGCTTTGTACCGATTTAAGGACCCGTCCGCATTATATTTGTGTTTGTACAACCACATAGAGCGGACAATGTTGACATTTGGTGGGCGAGGAACAAGTACCCATGTGTTATTGTCAATGAGAGCTTTATATTCGTCACACATAGCTTGTTTCCAGTTAGGATCTCGAAGGGCATGGAAAGGAGACTTGGGGATAGGGGAGGAGGTAGTAACATGTAAGTTGTATTTGGGGTTAGCTTTCACAATCCCGACTTTAGAGCGTGTGACCATAGGGTGTTGCGAGGTGGGTGGTGGTGGTGGTGGTGGTGGTGGTGGTGGTGGTGGGGTGGTTGGTGGTGTCGGTGTTGTTTGTGGTGATGGTGTTGATAGAGGAGTTGGAGGTGTTGATTGTGGAGTTGTTTGTGGAGGAGAAGTAGGTGTGGTAAGTAGGCGAAGTGCAATGGGGGAGGTGTCAAGATTATCATCTAAAAATTTGTATGAGGGGGGTTCAGTTGGAGTCATGGAGCCGAAGGGAAATACAGTTTCTTCAAATGTAACATGACGAGAAAAGATGATTTTGTTGGTGTTCAGGTCAAGACACCGGTATCCACGATGATTGTAAGCGTACCCGAGAAAGATAGATGGTGTGGTGTGAGGGCCAAGTTTGTGTGGTGGAAAGGTGTTAGGGTAACAAAGGTATTCGAACGCGCGAATGTGGGTGTAAGAGGTTGGTTTGTTAAATAATTTT
>BQNB010045570.1:0-44205 GCA_026074375.1 Tanacetum coccineum
CTAGTTAACAGACTCTTTTTGACTAGCTCATCGTGTTTCTGATTGACAACTGAAATTTCATAGGTTTTAGTTTTTAAACCCTCTTTTATGTCAATGTCTTTAAGAGCTAATAGTCCTAGAGTTTCATTTAACTTTGTTTGAAGTATTTTATAATCACTCGTTAGGTCATTAAGGGCCGTGTACTTCTCAAGCTCAGTCTGTTTGGTCTGAAGTGCAATCAGAGAACTATCCCGACTGCTAGTAGCCTCCCCCAGAGCCCTACTAGACTCATCAAGGTTAGTTTTGCACTCCTTCAGTTCTTGAGTTAATGATGCGTTTGCTTTCTTTAATTGCTTTAATACCGTTTTGTTTTCCTCCGTATCAAGAGTCAAATTAGCAAGCGCAACACGCTCATCAACACATTCAGCCGCATTTTGATCAACCTGATTATCATTAGTACATATATTTGATGAATCAGGAATGACATTGCTATCATCCTTCTCTAAAACATATGTGTCGTTAATGGATTCAGGTTGCTCAGAATGTCGTCTCACATTGGCAAACACATCATTTTCATCATGGTTTTGTACCTGTTCCAATGGCTGACTTGTAGAACTGGATTCTTCAGGTGAGACCTCCTGAATCTTTGCCATGTAACTGTAATGTGCTTCCAATTCTTGTTCATCAATCTCTTCATCCGTGTCTTCTAGCCAATCAGCTTGCTCAGCTTGAAGTGGAACACCTTGTTCAGCTTGTTTGCACATCATCATCTTCTCCTTGTGATACGCGTAGTCTTTAACCCGCTTTGGCTTCCTGCATTCCCTGGCATAGTGTCCAAATCCCTTGCAGTTAAAGCACTGTATCCCAGTCTTTTGCACTACCGGACTGCCTACTGTTTCCCTAGCCCCAGCAACTGTGACTGTCCTTTGATTCCCAAACTGCCTTGACTGATTGTCATTGTTATACCTTGGTGTGGTATCTTCAGTCTTGTTCGTGGAGTTTGAAGAAGTTCTAAGGTTGTTGTTGGTAGGTTTGTACAGCTTCTTAAAATACTTAGCAAGGAGTGCCAAGTTCTTTTGCATATCCTTATCCCTCCGAGCTTGTTCTGGATCACTGTCTTCCTCAGAAACTGACTCAGATTGAGGAGTAACTGGTTTGGCGATCTCTTTGCCTTTGTGTCTGGTAGTTGCAGTTGATCGTGTGGAAGAAGATTGCTTGTATGATGGTGCATTCGATCTTTGAGGTTTTGGTGCCTGATAGTAGTTATCTGAATATGGTTGAGCAGCCGCAAGAAGTGCTAATGGATTTGCACTTCTGGCTAATCTTTCAGAACGGATATCATTAACTTCGTTTTGAAAAACTGATTCTAGTACGTACAAATACAGCTTGTGATATGAGTGGGGGGGGGGAAACCGTATATATTTCCTGTCTCTGCTTGACAACCGTCACAAATCTTGACCATTCTGGTTGAAGTTGTTGAAGAAATTGAACATTCACTTGCATTGGTGAAACTTGCAAGTTGTTCCTTTGTCTACTCCATTCACTCTGTTTTAAAAACCGGGAGTAATAAGACTCCATGGATTCTCCATCTCTTGAAGTAAACTTCCCAAATTCCCAGAATAGATTGGTCTTTACATCTTGTACGTTCAACGATTCCCCTTGTTGTAGCCTTTCAATGGCTGTCCACATCTCCTTTGCTGTGTTACATGCATCAACAGTTGAGTAAATTTCATCCCCTATACAGTCAGAATCAGAAAATAGACTTCCTTTAAGCTTGAAATTAAAGTTTGTTCTCTGCTGTCATGTTGTGTATTGTCTCAGCTTCTTCATGTGCAGCTACTGGTAGAATGTTCTCTGCTGCTTCAACTGCTGCAATGAGTACGTTTGTAGGCATATATGGACCTTCAAAGATGCACTTTCTCAGATATTCACCATTCGATTTAGTGTCGAGGTATCGTAGAAAACGCGAACGCCACTGAGAATATCTTCCAGGTCCAAGCATCGGTGGACGATCTTTTGAACCAGCTGCCATGATATTGTTGTGCATTTGGATATCTGTTGAGGATGTGTTAACTGGAGTAGACATGATGAATGAATAGTTATGAATTATGAAGTGTAAATGATTTTGTTGGATCTTAAGTGGATATTATGTGATTAAAGTTGTGGTTTTGTAAGCAATTCACGTTCACGGGATTTTACACATCTACACGTCTATGATTAAAATCGATAAAAGATTAACGGGATTTTCAAAATCAATTAGAAAACCGGTGAGTGATTTGATCGGATCAAAGAGGCCAATGATTTAATGGAATAAAAACAGATAATTTTCTGGGATAGGGTTAAAATTTGTTTGTTTAATAGGCTCACAAGCTGAAACGGCCTAAAATACAGATGGTCCGTGAGCTAGGAACAAAAACAGTCTAACACAAATTCCAAAAAAACTGAAAAAATGTAAATAAAATCATAGTAATCGAGACTTTTTGGGCCTTGGATATCCTTAACCAGCTAATGGTCCGGTTACAGCAGTGCATCCGTCTCATTTTTCTCTTCGATTTGAGAGGTCACGGGCCTAAAACGGAGTTACGGATCAAAAGTTATGGCTGTTTTACTGAAACCCTTTTTTCACACAAAAAATCTTAGCAAACCGCTGCCAATTAGCAACTCGCTGTATAGCAACTCGCCGGTTAGCAACTCGCCGTTAGCAACTCGCCGTTAGCAACTCGCCGTTAGCAACCCGCCGTAGAAAAACCCGCCGTTAGCAACTCGCCGTTAGCAACCCGCCGTTAGCAACCCGCCGTTTTTAGCAAACCGCTGTTTTTGGCAAACCGCTGTTTTTGGCAACCCGCCGTTTTTAGCAAACCGCTGTTTTTAGCAAACCGCTGTTTTTGGCAACCCGCCGTTGACCTAGTCAAACCGCCGCCTGACAACTTCCTTAAAATCGTGGATTTTGTCCCTTTTCTGTCAAACCGCCACGAAGAATGCAAGTACGAATTTTGCAAGTTTTCACTAAATGAGCTTATTAACCACGAACAAAGGCTAGAACATAAATATTAAGTGTGTATATCAAGTTTAAACACACCTTTAACTCGTATTTCTTTGTAACGTCAATATTGGCAACCTCCACGAAGAACACTAAGCTTTGAAAAGCTTTATATTTCGAGCTAGAGCTTGTTTAAACACACGAAATTTGAAAGCACTCTTTACCTTTTGTTGTGTAGAACAAGTGAGTACAAGATTAAACCACAGAATAAGCACCACAAAATTTTTGAACGTGGGTTTTTTGTCACAATATAAGCCACGAATTTGAGCTAATTTGAGCTTGTTTTACCACACGAATCCACACGTAGCTCTGATGCAATTGTGATCACGATATCACTTCATATCATATATTCAAACTCGAAATTCGAATAGAAAAGTGGAAGGAGAGTGAGTGTTTAGAGAGAAGAAATGAGAGAAAGTGAAAAGATATTAGATAGAAAAATGAACAACTAACTTTTTCTTAATAAGAAAATGCTTATATACCCCGTCACGCTAAAGGTGCGCGCGGGATATTTAACTAGGACCCGGGCTCGGGGTTTTGATTGATTAAACCCAAACAATATACAAATATTTAGATTTCACTATCGAGCCCGATTCCCGATAATATCCTATTACAACGTTAACTAATTAAAGACCGAGGCTCCATCGTAGAGTGACCGAACTTCCTTGTTCGACTCAATAAATTGTGGCTAACAATTCCTTTGTAGTCTTGTTGATGAGAGACTTGTGAATGTGAGGAATGACACCACCACCAGCAATAGTACCCTTGATAAGTGTGTTCGAGTTTCTTTTCATTCCCGATAGCGAGCTGCAAGTGTCATGGAGTGACTCCTCTTCACTTTCAAATCCTTGCTGCATTGCTGGCTAACTAAAGGGACCTAGGCTGTTAGGTTTTACAGAATTGCAGCTGAGTAAATGATTGCTTGTGGGCCCCTAATCGTCCATAGGAGCGATGTTCTGTCTTGAGATGAAGACTGTTTTCTTCCAACTGGTAAAAATGAAAATCATAATTATAAAGACATTCGATTTACGTTTAGCAAACAGTAGTTGATAAAGTGCGTAAGATTTGATAACTTTAGATTGGTATGATGTTTTTTTTACTTTTACAAAGGGTAAATCACCAAAATAACATATTTTGACCGATATACCCGACATTGACCCAAATTTTAAGGTTACAAGATAATTGAACACCCATTTCACACAAGCATTTCATATCGTATTAAACCAAAAAAAATATCGGTCAAAATCAGATACAAAATGACTTAGATATGTCACTTTGGTAACTAACTTCTTGTAATCATTAGGAAAAATATAACAACCAATAATATAAAGCCTTCAAATTCCCCATGTCTAGTTGTATCATAAATTCTACTCAAAATTTGAGTAATGGAGTGGTTGTAAATGCTTATTATAACTCCAACCATCTTTTAAAATAAACAACTTAAGCAAATAGACACAATTTCAAAAAACAACCCCAAAGAGTAGCAAATATTTACAATATTAATTATACTGGAATTGGACCCAATTGTTTAGGTTTCATACAAAATGAGCACCTGTGATTAAAAATCCATTTTATTTGTATGAAACCCAAACAAAATCCATTTATATTATCGTTTTAGTAATTAACACTTTGTAAAGGGTATGTACTCAAACATCATATAATTGGCATCTACATACAGACTACTAGTGCTTAAAAAATCATCAGGAGAAAAATAACCAGCAGTGAAAAGCCTTCAGATCGAACCAACTAGGCTAGCTCAGTTGGCCACAAGGGTCTCCTTGGGTATGTGAGTTCCCCACAAACCTAGAGGTTGTGGGTTTAAGCCTCGCTCGAGGCATGTGTGAAATATATTGAGATATGTGGCATACGATGTGAAATGAATTGCCGTTCAAAAAAATAAAAATAAAAAGAAAAGCCTTCAGATCCTTATGTATATCGTACATTCTAAACACAACATGGATTAGGGGATGTTTAGGATTTTGCTTATTGAAACTTCTTTCAGCCTATTACAACAATCGTTTTGAATACACAGCTTTTTTCTTTCCAAACTCAAAAATGCTCATTTACCCCCCTCATAAAAACTGCTTCAAAAGAAGTGTAAAACTCACTCAAAGCTAGCTTGTAAGAGGAGGGAACACCTAGACTTTATAAACCACAAACCAATCTCATACTTGGCCGATGTGAGATCATAATAGACACACTCTTGATACCTTTTTTTTAAGACTTAACAAAAGGGATAGTTACCAAAAAGACTCACTATGACTGCTGCAGTCGCAAGGTTCAAACCCAACATACAAGAGTTTTATACAAAATAACCACTCATCTTATCTAAAAACCTTGAAAGTTGGTCAAAACCATGTAAGGATTGGTCAAATACTGGTTATTTTGGCAACTAAAACTTTGTAAAAACTACTTAATTAAAAACATTAGCCAAACATCCTGAAAATGGTGTGAGCAAAGTACCCGTGTGTGCTTACAATGAGCATGTTTGGAATTGCTTACACCCATAATTGCTTCAAAACAGATAATTACCAAAAAGACATGTTTTGATCGCTCCATACAAGAATCATCAGCCAATATATAGGGAATGACACACATATGTATAAATCCACTAGAAGTTGCCATACAATGTACGGATTGGTCAATGATTGGGCATTTTAGTAATTGGCGTTTGTACAAACTTCTTATTAAAACAACATTATGCAACAACCTGCTAAATGGTGTACCACAAATTGCCCATGTGCGGCTTACAACCATGAATGGGGGTGTTTGGGAATTACTTACATCTTTTATAAGAACAAATTTGTATAAGCAACTTCAAACTTGAATAACAAGATAAATTGTCCTAAACACACTGAAATAGATGCTGACCAGTTTTATAATAAGCAAATTTCAAACACCCTCAACTTTTCTTTAAGATCACAGCTCAACTAAAAGGGTTTCATCAAAATGACCGTCCATTTTGCATAACACCCTTTAAAGTTGGCCACAACCATGTACGGATTGGTCAATGATTTGTCATTTTTGTAATTAACAGTAAGTAAAAACTACTTAATAAAAACATTAACCATGTTAAATAGTGTACACAAAGTGTCCATCTGTGCTTTACAACCACGATTACAAGTGTGTTTGGGATTGCTTAAGTCTTTTAAAAAATCAAATTTATATAAACAGCTTTGTATTCAAATAACTAGATAAACTGTACCAAATGCGTTAATATATAAGGGGTGTTTGTTTAAGCTTATGCGGGTTCGGCTTCTGTCTTATAAGCCCAGTTTCTCCAGCTTGTTTTCCAATTTATGAACTTATATAAGCTCATAAGTTTCAAAATAAGCCGCGTAAAATGAACTTATGAAACATAAGCCGAAATTCATAAGCGTATAAGCCCAAAAATAAGCTTAAACAAGCATCCACTACGTTAACTGAAACGAATAACAAAGCTAGCTTCTTATAACAAAAAAACATAAAGTAGCTTGTGTAACAACCTGCAGACCAGCACGAGAAGACCGCGACATCGGTCTCTTCTTATCTTTGTCCTTGTTCGCCGCGTCTTTCCAGCCAACAATCCCTTCCCACCTTTTCCCGCCATTTCTCAACACCTGCACAAAACAAAATTCAAGAATCAAGATTATCTACTATTATTTTTATTCTTTAAAAAATGATCTTTAAATATTTACACTTACATAAACAGATCTAAAAAAGGGATTACATAATTACACTAATTCAAACCCAAAAACATAAATCTTTTATAATTTTACACTAATTCAAACCCAAAAACATAAATCTTTCTAAAAAAGGGATTACATAAATATAACAAATACCTTATAGAAGCGAAGTATATAGAAAAATGAGAGTGTATGTGAAAAGTGTTGACTGAAAATATGTGTGGGTTTGAGGATTTATTTTGAAAGTTTAGTGGGAAAAACAAGATTTCAAAATTTTTCAGCCAAAATTTTGTGCGCCTTAAGTTTTGAATTGTTTTAGACGAGTTGGAATTTAACCCGCGCGTTGCGGCGGGGGTGAATAAAAGAAACTTGAGGGGCCTTCTTTTTTTTTTTAATTTATGTAAAAAAGTCGTAAACAATTAAAAGTTGAGGGTCCGTTTTGTAAAAAAAATTTTACTTTGGGCCAGATTTTGGGCGGTACTGTAGCAAATTTTGGGTCGGTACTGTAGCACTGTAGCAGCTACAGTGCTACATTTGTGAATTGTATATAAGAGTAATTTACTATATACGGCCCGGCCCATAATTTTATGGTCCATTTGTTTTGTAAATGGGTTTTTGATTTATGATTTAGTATGTGGTCAAAAGAAAATATTTTTGGTCAGGGGTGAGCAGAAAAACCGAAAAAATAAAAAAATCGAAATTGAACCGAACCGAATTTTACCAAAATTGAATTGAACCGAACTACAAATTCGATTTTCGAGTTAAATATGGGTTTAACAATCTAAACCGGAAACTGAATTCATATATATATATATATAAATCATTAAAATTTTATCCCAATATAAAAAAAAACTTTTTATGTTTGAAATAAATAAAAAATTCTAAATATCTATGTAATTTTCTATTATTTTTTAAATAAATGATGAAATTCAGGTTATTCTGGTCAACCTGAAAACCGAACCGAATTCAATTTTGGTTTTCAGTTCGGTTCGGTTCAGTTCGATTTTCGAGTTGACAAAAAAATTAATCGAACTAACCGATAACCGAACCGATCAACACCTCTAATTTTGTTTGAAAGAAAAAATGAAGAGAGATAATATAATAAATTAAATAAATGTTTGTTTTAGAAATTACTATATAACAATGAGTGGCCCCGGTGGGGGGGGTGGGACAACACCCCCACCCGAGGGGGGGGGGGGCGGGACATTTGTTAAGCATCAAGAGAAACAGCTGACTGTTGGGATGTAGTGATTGTATGAAACGGTCGTTATTTAACGATTGTTAACTAATTTTCTTTTCTTTTTTCAACTTTAATATTAAAAAAATTACTTCAACACAAATTTTAAGTAGTTGGTCATTCATGTTCGTGAATTATCCTTGGGGTTATCAGGTTACGAGGATAGTCCTTGAGGTTATCTGTCGGTTGCAAAGTAGTCCTTTACGTAAAACATCGCGCTCCGCAACGTAGCGTGGGCGCAAAACCTCGTTGGTATACAAATTATAACCTGTAATTTTGTATCAAAAATTAACAATAAAAAGGAAAAGACATACAAATTGTGTCTGAGAAATGGGATGGGCCCACAGATAAAGGATTATAGCTCTAAACCTGTCAAACTTGTAAGGATTCATGTACTCATTATTTGGCATGAACCCGGATTTTGATGCATGTGTCTTTTGTATCAAACGGTGTTTTTTTGCTTTAAAACCTAATCCTAGTCAGGATAGTGTTACCCTAAGCAGGGGTGTGCATAATTTGGGTTTCACCCACAAAAACCGAAAACTAAAATCGAAGTAAAAAAACTAAACCGCGGTTGTAATCGAACCGAATTTGCCAAAAACCGAACTGAACCGAATTGGGTATTCGGTTCTCGTTTTGTATATGGATTTGACAAAATGAAAACCGAACCGAAAATCGAATTCACATAAATATATATTTTTTATATATTTATATATAAAAAATTAAAACTCTTTCTTAATATAAATTGTAACATTTTTTAAGCTTGCAAATTTTTTTCCTAAAAATGTATATATTTTAATCAATAAATAATTAAAATTATGTAATTCGGTTTCAGTTATTCGGTTCACTTTTTTGTAATTCAATTCAGTTTGAATCCGGTTCGATTTGGTACCCAAAAAAAATTAATCGAACAACCCGATAACCGAACCGATGAACACCCATAGTTACCCGAGGGTCCGCCCATTTAACGGCTTGAGTCCGTATCCTTTTTCTGATTTTTGAAGTAACTATGCATTTATATTCTAAATGCACAAACATATAGAAGTAACTACGAGTAAGTATTATAGACCGTGAATCGAATGAACCGGAATCATAGATCCAGACAGGGACGAATGATTTTCTGATCTGCCTCCTCGGTCCACCCTTTTAATAATTTTCACCTATTTAGGCTTGGGATACAATGAGAAGAATACTTAAAATAATAAGAGCGAAAAATAACTATAGTCACATATTTGAGATGCATCAACCTGTTTAAATGCATCATAATATATTAGATTCATTTCATCAAGTTTGTTTAGATGCATCATAATATATTAGATCCATTTCATCAAGTTAGATGAATCATATGCATTTTTCGTCATATGCGCGTCACATATGTTGCTAGTACAATTTTGCATCGTTTTTACTTCAAAATCACTTTCGAAATTAATTGATGTATCTAAATAAAACAGATATGCATCTAATTCAAGTTGATGCATTTCAGGCATGTGGTTATGATTATTTCTCATTTTGAGTTTTCTTTTCACTAGATATCAACCCAATAAATATCATATCTATCCATTAGATTTTCTTTTGATTGATTGAAATGTAAAATGAACAAGTGGGTTTGCCCGCGCTTCGCTGCGGGGCGTAGGCTTTGACGTGTTCTGCTGTAATAGCAGTGGATTGATTGCATACCGAAGCTGAGTTACAATTGTATAAGTAAAGCTATTGTTTTACCATCTTCCATTTCTCTCAAATGAATCACACATTTTTTAAAGCAAGTTCCAGACTTGATTTTAAAAGCAGCAGACACGAAAAACGCTTTCTCAGTGCCGCCAAACACCCTTTGACAGTAGTGTCAAACTCATAGTTATCCACAAAAGATAGGATTGCATGTATGGTGTTTACTCTTTGTCTTTCGGTTTCTTTATGATTGAATCGCCTTCGATGTTTGTGGTATGCTAAAACAATGCTCTCTAGTTGATTTCTTTAGCGGTTGGGCTTCTGCAATTCTTTTTCTGTAGTATTGATCTCTTCTTCAGATGGCGGGGTTGATATTTCAGGCGACTTGGGCTGAAATTGGTTGCTCGATCTAGTTGTCCGATACTTGACACTAATAGTGTGGCGGGCAAGTCAGTAGCTGCAAGTAAAATGACTGTTAAGTATTTATCATTTGGTTTATAGTAAACTAATGGCGTAGAAGGTATAGAGGTTTTGTGGCAAATTTGTAGCAATGTTAATGACATGTATTGTTGCCTGTAGTTAGGAGTAAAGCTAAATTCGTAGAAAAAGGTATAAAGGAGCGGAGGGGAAGGGAGGGGGGGAATTATAAAAAAAAAAAAAATTAAGGGGGGGGGTGGGGAAATAAAAAACAAAAGTCAACTATAGTAATGTGGAGTTTACTAAAAGTTTTCTGGTACTAATTTGGGTTTGCCATACTAAAACCATACCAAAATACACTTTTAGATCACCCATTTTGACCCAAGCTGGAACTCTCGCAAATCATATGCAAAATTTACATTAGTATAAACAACTCTTAAATCTATATCATTTTTAGTAATAAATAGGTAGCATAAGTAGTGTTTGGGATTAGTATTTTTGATTAAAATTTGAGAAATAAATTGCATTTAAGATATTGATCTGTCATACAGTACTATTATGTGCATAGAATAGCATCTACTCGTTACGTTCACTAAACTACACTAAGAAACTGGTAATACAAAGAAAATATAAAGACCAAACAGTGCCACTTTGTAGGATCCCGAATTCACACAAACATGTATAGATCTAGAGAGAGAATGGTTGAGAGAGAAACTAATAAACACACTAAAGAGTGTGTGTAAAATGAATAGATGCTTACCCTTCTTCCAAGTTGAAAGAGGTATTTATGAGTTCATACTAAATAAACCGGGTATTAGTACCCGGGTTCAATACCGAAAGTCATACGTTACCTATTAAACTACGAGCTATATTGAACAGTAAAATACATGGGGTGACCGAGTCTTTTTCTAATATCTAACAATCTCCCCCTAAGGGAGGTCACCCCTGAAAATACTAAACTTAAGATCTTCAATCTTCAGATTGATCTTATGTATAGCTCGTAAACGCTTGATTTCATTGATCTGTATCTTGTGAATCTGAAGCAGTGAACTTTAGACTTTTAGGCTTAGTTGACTTGTATGTGATCTTTGAGCTTCTTGGAGATCATCATCCAATATTATCTTTTAATCATCAATCATGTTGATCTTTTGCCATCTTGTGAAACTTGTGTCATTACGGAATGATATGGCTCACACTTTTCTTTGTTCTTGAAGTTTGATTTTCAGGAATCGCGAAGCTTTAATAACAGATACTTGAGCTTTCATGATATCTTCGAATGAGTCGTTTGAGAATGAGCACGCGGTTATGAACTTGATTTTGTTGGAACACGGTATCTCCATCAATGTTAGATAAAGATGTTCACCTTGAGTTTGACATGCCCTTGATATTCAGATTAGCACGAAGATATTCCACATTAGAGTCACTGGACATTGGGTTAAGTCAACATTGGTCAACCTTGGTTGATGGTCTAGAGATTATCTAATAGGCTCAATGACAAGTTAACTAAGCCCCACCTCCCCCCCATATGAGTTAAACAAGACAAATGGTCCTTTGGAATAGGGCTTATTGGGCCAAGACATGGACAATTAGCCTAAGACGCTGCCCAACAGATCACCAAACCGCCATGCAGTAGGTTAACATTCCGCCATCAAGAATATGTAACCGCTATCTAACATTAAGCAAGATCCAAGGCATTTTAGATTATCTTAATCTCTTAGCAGACATATTTAACACCTTACAGACAGATTTAACACCTTACAGATTTAACACCCTACACTTTCACCATTTGGACCATTTTATAAAATTCAAGACCAAGATTAAACCATTTTAATCAAATTTAATTTCCTATTGTCCCATTAAAAAATTGCATATGCGATTTGCCATTTATTGATCTAGTGATATTATAATACCAGCTAATGTACGGTTGGTCCACTTAACCTTAACGAACAAGCATGGGTAAAATGAGCTTGTTAATGAGAATGGTCATAAACAAGAGATTTTCTTCTTGAAGAAAAAGGAATTGAAGCGTTACACTATCCTTTTCTTTGAAATCTGGTTTCGTTGTCTTTCTTGTTACAGAAGAATTACGATAGCCATCGACTGGAGCTAACAAAACATTGAGGGTTTCGAAAGTAGCTCAGACGAAAGATTTATCTTTTTTTGTTATTAAGGATAAAATGCACTACACGTACATTTTCCTTTTATCTGAAGATAGGGTTGACAATCTAAAACATTTGATTACAAGCATTACATGAGCTCAAAACTTGGAATGTTTTGTTATATTAGCTCTTAACCGAAAAGATTTATCTTGCGTTGTCAGGATAAATGAACAGACACGTACACTTTCATTTTCTATGAAGGCGACCACTTTCTATAACTTTAAGGAACAGGGCTTGAAGAGATGCCAACAAACGCCATTTGACATTAAGGAACGAGGTTTGAACCGTTTTGTTCAAACGCCATCAAGATGAAGAACGAGGCTTGAACTGTTTTGTCCAAACGTCATTTGATGAAGAACGAGGCTTGAACTGTTTTGTCCAAACGTCATTTGATGAAGAACGAGGCTTGAACTGTTTTGTCCAAACGTCATTTGAAGCATGTTCATCAGATTTGAATTCCTTGAACTCCTGACGTATGAGATATCAGTCTTTTTGGTAACCAAACTCCGAGTCTTTCCTTTAAAGGATTGACAGATGTACCTGACACTTCGTGTGAGACTGTACCTGCTACTAAAATAAGAGTTTGATTGCATTCATATGGGTTAGTGGATTATTCATTTGGAACCATTTGGAGGTTCACTGTCAATTTGGTTTGTGATATCGATGAACACCTTTCAAGTAGGTATCCCACCTAAGATCTAACAGTTTTGAAAATTCTACCCGTTGGTTCTCCACCTAAGACAAGATCTTGGAGTGTTATAGTGTTTCTCATGCCACAGCGAAAGACTTATTGAGGAAAACCTTTGTTCCTATACTCATTCTGACTACAGGTTTTATGAGTGTGGTTCTTGGTTCACCGGGATTGTTGTTTCTCTTGATCTTGGGTGACTGAACTTTTGCATGAGAATCCACCATTATTCAGGTTCTTTGTTATACAATCATCTGATTTGTATTAAAGATATATTTATGACAAACGGAAACAAAAACTAATTTTTTGGAGTCCAGGAAGAAACTAGAATTCTTAGCGAGTGATCTACTAGAGGGATAACCATTGACATTCCTCCACTACACTTAGATACAGGAGAACTCCTATATATGTTTCTTAGTTTTGGTGTTAGCCTTAGGGGGGGGGGGGGGGGGGGGGGACCCCCCCCCCCCCCCCCCCCCCCCCCCCATGCAGTGTGCCTGTAGACGGCCATATCCTATGATTAGGAATCTGGTTTTGCCTTGTGTCATTTTTCTAGCAGTCCTCTAGAAAGTACGCATGAACCATTTCTTTGAAACCTATACGGATTCTTTATGACTATTCCTAACGTAGTTTGGTGTCATTCACTCTGATGAGGTTTTGCAGCAGAAGATTCTCTAAACTTTAGGACCAAATAATGACTGAGGGTATGTTTTTGCAAATCATTTATTTCTCATCAACTTGGAGGCAAAACGTGGTTGAAATTCTAGGTCGGTTCAGTAGTAAAAAGCATTCGGTTGTCTAACAACTAAAGGTTTCTAGAGGTTTAAAGACGGCGTTTCATATGATTGATGCTTTGGCAAACTTAGAATATCCACGCTATTTCCTTTTATCTTTTAAGTTTCATTTTTTAATTGCCGCAATTGCAAAAAACCTTTTCCTGAAGCTGAGTTTTAAATCAGCATGTTTCGACAAAACTTTTATTAATTTGAGAAATTAATGATTCACTGTTGTCTTTATTCTGAACTTTGGTTCTTTTTAATTGAAATCAAAAAGTTTCCCCCACTTGTATGTCTGTTTCAAATGCTCATTTTCTTTAGGTAGTTGCCACATTTGCTGCAAGTAATTTAGTCCACTGTGTTCTAATTCGATGTTAATCGTTTCAATCACATCGATATCATTTTTAACTTTGGCTTCATTACTTGCTTCCTTCACACTTTTAATTTGTTTCTTCAAGTCACAAATTAGTGTGATATTGGTCTGTAGCTGAGCTTTCAAAGATTTATCAAAAAACTCTCGCGCTCTCTCGAAATTCACCATGCATGGTTTGGTTACATGAAATCTTTCTTCCTTTATGTTTGTATTGAATATTTCAAGTGAAATACAATGTTTTTCGAAGTTGTAAAATCGTTTTGAAAGATTCATTGTAACTTACATTCAAACCATTATCTTTGTTTTGAGAAGCTCATCATTAATGCAATGCATCCTTGTCAATTCTCCTCCCATATGTCACAGATTGTTGAAGTAGGGTGATATTGCTATCAATAGTTTTTCAAAAAGATGTGTGTCATATTGGGTGTAGATTGCATCAGTTTGTTGTTGTTCATAGCAGGATATTTATGTAGAGCAGTCAAATTGTACCTCGCAAATGGCTCATCCGTCATTTACTGGTCCTGATATCTGCATCACAGCTTGTGTGGTATTAATTCCCTGAAACTTATATTGTATCCCTGCTTGTCGGGCTTTGTCCCACTGCTTTCTGTGACAACCAACCCAGCATCAACTGCTTCACGCATATCGACCTTTTCCTCTTGCCTTTGCATCTGAGTTTCAATCTCTGATTTACTAGGCTCTATCAAACTGCTTTTTGATACAATTCAAGCTGTCATCCATTGCAATTGAACTGGATTGAATCTGAATTTCTGAGTCTGCATCTTGACACTTGACTTAATTTGATGCTCATGAATTATTTCATCATGCAACTGGCTTCCATTCTCCTTTAGTGCATTAACTTCATTTTCTTTCATGCGTAATATACCATATGTATTTACAACTCTATGAATGACCGCTTCAAGTGTATCCAGGTTCTCGAGTAACTCACGTCTGTATGCACTAGGTTCACAACGCGTGAAGTCTTCGAAGTCTTGCTGCCAACCGTGATTCAGAAGATCCGTTGCATTTACCCCTTTTGAGGCAAAAATCCTTGTAACTGTGTTCTGGAGTGTTGAAGACAAGTCTTTGCACTAACCCCATGAAGATTCTCTCTTTCAAGTTGTAGCCTTAACTGATCCAGATTATGAAACATCTTCAATTTGAAAGTCTGATGCTCTTCACCAAAGAATGAGCGAAATGCTGGTTTAAATGCATCAACAGCATAAGGCGAATTAAGGAGATAGAGATCATGAAGATGTGTCTCGAGTTGTTCAAACCATGTCATGCAGTTGGAGTGCCTTTGTTTTGCGAGCCGTTGCGTCAGTTGAAGCTCTCTCTCTTTTGAATTAGAATTAGAAGATTTCATTGAATTCGTTGTGTGAATAAAAATAAGATCTTAAGAGATAGTGATTGATGTTGTGGTTTTAAATGCAATTAAAGTTCACGTGATTTTACAAGTCTATGATTTAAACCGATAAAAGATTAACAGGATTTTACAAAATCAATAGAAAACCGTGAAGGAATAATTGTTTGTGATTTAGGTTTGTTTGTTGTGGTTTGATTATCTTTGAAGTACTTGGTTGTGGTTTATGGTTTGTTGATTTGTTTGAAATTTGGGGCAGTTGGATTATGAAAAAAAAAAAATTTACCCTATTACCAAAATTTAAATTTGGTATAAAAATAAGCTAAAAAGGCTAAAGAAAAAATTATATTTTTATTTAAAATGTTTTCCCGCCAATATAGTGTCGCTAATAAGGTAGGAGTGCGGACCGAAATTTTTTTTACCTGATACAAAATTTGTATTTGATGTAATAAATTAAGCTTAAATGCTATAGAAAAAAGATTACAAAATTACTTAATTTTTTCCGCATAAAGTGTCGCTAAAAGGGGTGTCGTCTGGATATCAACCGCTGAGTATATGTTTCTATCAAACGCCGCTTTTGAAATCACAAACGCCTCTATTGATTGAGACAAACCGCTGCCTAACAGGCAAACTCGCGCCAATATATTACTAGGCAAAAACGTCGTGGTTTTTGAAGTAATCGCTGCTAGGTTTTTGTTAACTCGCTGGATCAATATAAATCAAACCGACTGTCTATCTGTTTTGGTTAACCCGCCGTGAAGCAAACCGCCGTGATAAGCAACTCGCGCGAGGGTACCAAAATCCAGGGGTTCTTTTCGTATTTTTTATTAAAAATATTCAAACCGCCTAATAAGGCATCTCGCCTTTTGACCCCCCCCTTTTTTTTTTTATTTTATTTTTATTTTTTTAAGCAAATCGTCGGCAAGAATATAAGCAAATCGCCTTTGATCCTGGTCAACTCGCAGGCTACCTTTTTCTAATAATCCGGGATATTGTCCCTATCTTTTTGTAAACACAGCCGGCAGGAATAACATTTAATTTCAAACCTCCATCAGAACACACATTCGTATATAGCCAAATAAGCACAAAATATGCTTATTAACACGAAACAAAGCTATAATATCCAAATACTAAGCAATCCTTATAGGCCCTAAACATTCCATAAAATATTTTTCTTCGCGGGATCATCACAGAAAGAAGACAAACCTTCCACGAAGAACTCAAACCCTTAATAAGCTTATAAAACGAATCTTGAGGCTTGAGTTTCACTTGGAATGGCAACAATACATCATGTTTAACATGTATAACACGAAAAACTCCAAGATTAACCAACAAATAAGCTTTGAGCCGTGGGCTTATTTTCTTTAAAAACAAGGACGAATTTGATCTAGTTAACAATTGAATCAACCACGAATCACACGTAGCTTGATGCCAATTGTAGGATCCAGAATTCACAAAACATGTATAGATCTAGAGTGTCTAGAGAGAGAAAGTTAATGAAGAGTATTGGTTGAGAGAGGAAACTAATAAACACACTATAGAATGTGTGTAAAATGATAGATTGATTACCTCTTCAAAGTTGGAAGTTGTATTTATAGTTCATAAATACACCGGGTATTAGTACCCGGTTCAATACCGAAAGTCATACGTTTACCTATTAAACTACGAGCTATATTGAACAGTAAAATACATGAGGTGACCGAGTCTTTTTCTAATATCCAACACACTTGTATCTAGTACCCACATGAGAATACAGAGGTCGCATATGAAGCAGGCACAGAACACCCAAAAAGGCAACGGAAAACCCGCCAAACACTTTGACAACACACTGAATAATGCAGCAGGCATAAAAATTCACTCAAAAATACATGTAGACCTCACTGTAGCATAACTAAAATCAATCTGAACGAAACCTTACAGTTGTATTCAAGGTCGGTATGAACAAAATAAGAGCACCTATGGTATAACGACAAAGACAAACCATCCATACAATAATTAGGCAGCTAAACTTACTATTACTTTGTGGTAGTCATGTGTGTTACCCGGGCCAAGTTGTGTTGGATGTCGGCTCCGGTTGCATTAATGTCTTGCCGTTGCATTAATGTGTTGTTGTTCCACTGTAGTCTTGCGTCGATGACGCGTTGCAAAAAGGCACAGTGGAACGTGATAAAAATGGTGCCATGTTATCATTTCAAGACGTGTGTTATAAAGAGAGAAGCAGATAACTCATAATTGATAAACTAAAGAGGTATTAAAAGTTCAGAATTAATTTTTGTTTGCATATCTTGTTTTCTCCCTTTAGCGCATTTTACCCGTTAACCAAAACCCATTTCCCAGCAACAACCACAAGAAGCAAATCTCAACTGCTCACCTTTCCTCGCCTCAGTCTAGGTCAACGATAGTTAGTTTTTTTAAGACAAAAAAGGTCAACCGAAACGTCAATCTACCGAAAGAACAGTCTAGTGTAGGTACCTATTATACATAACAAAATCCCACCCAATGACATCCAACCTCCCTTTTGAGTGTTTTTTAGTAGCTTTGACCCTTTTTTCCTACACCAAATAGGTAAATAGATTTATATCGAGAAAAATTCAATAAATCTTCAAGTTAAGACAGATGCTTGGCGTTTACTTTTACAATTTTAATGTCGTATATCCACAATGTATATATTCATACTGTTAAATTCGATAACATGTTAGTCAACCGAGATATTATAAAGTAGCTAGATTTACACGATTTGATCACAATCTTAGAAATAAAAAGTATAAGACTATAATGTGCTGCATATAATTTTAGCATTTTATATTTTTTATGCATACAACACACTTGAAGAAAGTACGGGTTTAGAGAAGAGATGCGGAAATATGAGTGGAAAATTGAATTCGACAAAATTTAAGGTGACTACTCTCAGCATGACATGGTTCTTCCTGAATGCATAGGTAATCAGTCTATGCACCAAATATACATAGATGATTAGACTATGTATATTTGAGGGCCAACGATGCAATGCTCATTCTCGTCAAAATGGTGTGATGTATGAAATGGTATCAAATAGTTTTATAGCGTAATGAAATAATCAATAGAGTGAACGTGAAGTAGCTCATAGGGTGACAACAAAATGATAGTTAAATAGTTTATGATACAGCAGCAAAATGGTTCATAGGTTGACATCGAGATTGTTTGTAAAGCGATAGGTCATAGCAAGTATAAAGAATGTCCGAACGGACGCGTAAAGAATTATTCAATCAACAAAGTGGACGTAAAGAGTCGTGTTCTAAAGGTAGGTGCTCCAAGGTGATACGTATGAGGTGACAAGTTAATTGTCGTACTCCCATCAACTGGAAGGCTTCAAAACGATGGATTACGAAACAACATATGCGATTTAAAAGCATAAGAAGAGTGTTCAACTCGAAGTCGAATGGTAAAATGATCAGTGGAATTGACAAACTACGCCGAATTTCAATATCGTCAAAAGGGAATAAAGTAAAGTCACGTAAATGATCGAAGTTAATCGTAAGAGATCAAGAAGAAATTAGCCCATATGTATAGGTATCCTTATATAATACCAGCATCAACGCTCAAGGAAGTAAATAAGAAATCAAGAAGTACACGAGAATCAGAGTGATCAATATTTATATAACGGACCGATATAAGGTAAATAGTAAGACATCATAGGATAGACGTTAGAGAGCGAAATCATAGCCAAGTAATAAATACTCGTTACAAATGTAATAGAATTAGAGATGTAAAAGAGAGCATATAAGGAAACAGGGAGCATGCGCGTGCGGATATCGGATAACAGTGAAAGGATCTTAAATTTTTTCGAAAAACAGTTATAGTCTAGGTTTTGAAAACGACCTAGTTCTCTACAACCAGTGCTCTGATACCAATCTGTCACACCCCCAAAATCGGACGGCAGCGGAATGGTAACATTGGGGTGCGACTTCAAGGCACAAAGTACAAGTTACAGAAAATAACTCAAAATAGACGTTTTAAAATAGCACATTCGATTAAAATAAGCGCAAATTCAGGTTCCAATAATTTCTTTTTTCAAAAGTTACAAGAGTTCAAACATGACTCATTTGTATATTTAAAGAAAAATGGTTATCGCATGAAGAAAACCGAGTTCTTAAAGTTTTGATATCCGCGCAACTCGAATGCTCCCAAAGCTCAGCTGGCAAAATAATAACCTGAGAAAATACATGCAAAACGTCAACAATAATGTTGGTGAATTCATAGGTTTAAGTAAAAATCGGTATTGAAATAATTTAAGAAATATTTCAGAAGAAAAGTAGCTTATAGCATTTCAAAGTGTCAGTTCCGAAATCCAAGTAGCGATTCGGTAAATCAAGAAGTATTTAAAAGTGGACCACAAGACTTAAGTAATGGTGGACTAAGTACGTATTTCGAAGTCCAAAACATATATTATTGCACTAAGCTCATGACATCGAAGCCGTATTCGTAATTCTTAGGGAATTGCACCCATATTCGTAATAATAAGGGATTTGCATCAGTATTCGTGGCTCTTAGGCCATAGCATTCAGACAATAATCTGGATAGCATACAATTTAAACACTTGTGTCCAAAGTAAAATAAGTAATGTGTTCAAAACTCTCGGTTTCATATATAGGTATTTAATGTTCTCAAAATCATGTAGTAAGCAAGTAAAAGCTTTAGTAAAACTAGTCATTTAACGCTTAAGTAGTAGAAATCAATAAATTTGCTTAGTAAATGAGCATGTATTCTTACCCCGAAAACAGTTTAAGAAAACCATTAAAAAGAGAAAATGTGAGGCTATGAACTCACCTCAGAAGTGAAGTGATGAAATAAGTCGAGTGAATGAATGAAAACGCGTCACGGAAATATCTGAAAGCAACTTAAGTAGATATCGGTCGTATGAGTACTAAGTACTAATAACATATATAATTCTATATAGCTACATCACCATCTCATTGAGTTTGTGAAATAATATTTAAATTGCATTAGATAAATATTATTCGTGTGTTTGTACTCGTATAATCGAATATATAATTCAATTGTCTTTGTAAAATAATATTTATAAAGTTTAGGACATGTATAAATATTATATAAATGATTCTAAAAATGTTTCGCAAAAATTTATATTAAAAACGAACCAACACTATTCGCGTCAGGAAATAGTGTTTAGTTTACAAAATATACATCCGAAAATTATGAAAATCGGCAGGTTTATGTAAAATGTCATTCCGAACAACTTTGTAGTTTTACATTTCGACTCAATCGGACCCGAAGGCCCTCGAAAATGAGCTTTAGCAGCTGCTGAAGCGTACATAGTTTTTCAGTTTTTATATATAATGTTCGATAACTTTGAAACGTTGTATCTTACTCATTTTAACTCCGTTTTTAGTGATTCTTTCCAGCACGTCTTTGTAATTAAAAGTTTTATAAGTATTTTCCAAAAATGTATCTGTTGTGAACAGTAACGTTTATAAAATTAGTTTTATAAAAGTTTAATTAACGTGTAACTCGTAAACTACGTATCTTATTCGTTATAAATCCGTTTTTTGAGTTTTTTACCTTTTTGGAATCGTCATGAGACGCACTATTTTTATAAAATATAAAATCAAATATTTAGAAGTCGAATTCTAACAGTATGTTTTGGGTTTTATGTAATCAAAATATCTATAGAAGTTCCGTAATTCTAACAGTAGATTTTAGGTTTTATGTAAAACTTGTTTTGTAACTTTTTAACAAGATTAAACCATTACAAGTCCTCTACATGTCAAATCCACTCTAATCCTTTGTCGTACATATTTAAAGTCTCTAGTGTAATATGTCCCAAGATTGTCCAAGATCACAAGATCATCAATAAGTTCTACATACTTACTTGTTTCTGAACTTTCATAAAGTACTTTATAACATTACTTTACGTATACTTGTTACAACATTTATCAATTACTACTCGTAATATTTATCTACTAGATTTTATGCACATGAAAACGAAAATCAATAAATTAGCATATGAAAGAATTAACCATGAATATTAGAACTTACAAATCCTTTACTCTACTATTATAAAACCTAGATGGATTCACTATATGAGTATTTCTATAAAACACAATAAAAATCACATCGAAAGTAATAAATATGAGGTTAGGGTTTTAAGAAACCTTAGGTGAAGAGTGAGGAATGACAAACAACCCACACCTTTGTGATTTAAACCTTAGCTGAAAAACAAGGATGAAAACCAAAACCTTAGTTTTCTTAAGAAAACCTTAACTTGCTTAAGCTTTGAAAATACTTAACCAAACCTTCAAGTCTTCTTAGTATGCCTTAGAAATGATGTGTGAATGCTTGAAAATGTGTTACTTAAAATTTGTATGGATGGTTTTAAGAGTTGGAAATGGGACGTGGGTTTTAGGGAAGAAAACAAGGATATAAGTTGATTTTTTTTTGTAAGTAAAATGAATGTATGTTTATCTCTTGTATACATCTTTACTTATATAATATAAGCTAGTCAAATATCACATGGAAAGGTCTTAGGACATGATGAGCGATTTAAGGGAAAAAGGTGGTCAAAGAACATGAAACTTAATTAGTTGGTGTTGTACAAGGTATTGTGTTGGTTAATTGTGTGCTATATGTTTCCTCCTATGGTTGTGGTGTGCCGAATATAGTGAAAGGGAGGGAGTATTTGCTAATTTTTGTTATCTTATAAAAGTATTATACATTCACTTGAAGTTTAAATGTAACCTTTTATTTATAAAGTAGTAACATGCAAATTTGTTTATGTTTTATCTTTGTTTCATAAATATGGGGCGGCTTATATGAATATTATGGGTAAAGTTTTATAAACTTTGAGCATTGGGAATAAAAATGGGTATTGTTGAAGCGTAGATTAATTTTGGTGCTTTCGGGTACGCCTAAATGTATTTAATTACGAAACGTAAACGTTTGACGTAACCAATAAAAATAAAATATAACAAGTTAATTATTACTTTCGTAAAATAATATAATGCTCGCTTGACGAAAACTTTAATTCGTTTGGTGTCCATTTACGTTGAATGATAACTTATAGCTTACGCGATTTAACTTAACACTTAAATTTAAAAGCAAACGTATACGAGAAAAAAAAAATTAGTGAGATGTATGACGTCGTAAATGATCTGAAAACACGAAATGTTACACTTAGAGCACCTACCTTATTCTCAAACCTCCAACCTATATGCTCCAACCATTATCCACATTATACCTTTTTGCTTCGACAAAAAGGGGAGAAGAAAGTGTAAACGAGTAACTTTTAAACTTTCCTAGGTGTTATAGTTTACATATTTTGTCATCATCAAAAAGGGGAAGATTGTTAGTGTAAATATTACAATATTTAATCTATATGATCTCTTTATGTTTTGGTGATGACAAACATGTAAGTTGTAATACGTAACGTAAAGTGCGCAAGTTACTCGTTTGCACCCGACGTAAATCACGTAAGGTATGTACAAACAAAATTAAACTTGTAGGATGATCAAAGAAATAATTTTTGTCTTAAAACATTACATTTTTATAAATATAACGAAATAATTTTTTAAAAATCAATTAGACAAATTATTTTTAAATTATAAAGAAATGTTTTATGTGATAATTATTTCAAAATTCAAATCTGGTTATTTTCCCCCCTAAATGAAGTCTGATATTCACCAGATAAATATTTCATCACAAGAAGACAAAAACAGGAGCGTCTGTCAAGGCGGCCCCTGTAAATATACGACGTTCCCTGGTGGCCCCCTAATATATCTAGGGGCCGCCACTTTCAGACAGACAGTTTTCAGCTCTTATAAATAGTGGGTCACTTCCAACTATTTTGAGAATCTTTTGCACATATTTCTTTTAGTCTTTCTCTCTCTAGATCTCCCTAAAATCTCTCTAAATCTTTGATCATTTAACTTGTATAATCTTGTTTAAATATGATTCAATCTTCTACCCCTTTCTTCTTCCCTCAAGTGCAAGAGAAGAAATTTCGTCATCGTCAAGATACGAAGTTATATAGTCTAGTTAGTCCATTTGTTACATATAGATCCAGTCCATGTCTTCCAATCTTTAGTAGTGTGCAAATCCAAATAGTATGTATATTCGGAAGGGTTGATTGTGTGCTGGTTAGTATTTTAGGCCTAAAAATACATTGGTGAAGTGGTAGATTGGTTCTAGCTAAGGTTAGGACTCGACAATTAGCTTAGTGTCGGAAAATAATGTAAGCGACGCGGTTTATGTGTTTAGGCCATAAAACACAAGGTTTGTTATGTTGGGCCATAAAACATAACGGGTTTGGTTGTACCCGAAGAAGAACTCGACATCTAGCTTAGTGTCGAAAAATAATGTAAGCAACGCTATGAGGTTTTCTCTGCCTAAAGGGAGCTTGTTGATTAGTAAAGTAACTTTCGAGTTGGATACTCGGGGAGTGGAGTAGGGCGAAGAGGAGCTTCGTAACCGAAACACTATAAATCATCGTGTTCGGTTTCGATTTTCTTTTACCTTTCGCTTTACTTATTTTTTTTACATTTATACTTGCATTATGATCATGATTGTATAGTTATTTGTATTAAATATTTATAATTGCGGGGAATGTCGTGTATATCATGTTACTTATGGTTGTATAGTTATTTGTAGTAAATATTGTGAGTGTGGTTGTATTGTTAGAATACGT
The DNA here is from genome assembly GCA_026074375.1 of Tanacetum coccineum. Lineage (NCBI taxonomy): Eukaryota > Viridiplantae > Streptophyta > Magnoliopsida > Asterales > Asteraceae > Tanacetum > Tanacetum coccineum. The sequence continues at coordinate 24,040 of BQNB010045570.1, forward strand.
ATTAGTAATTATAGATCTATAATCAACACATCTCATATTGCATCAAACTTGATTGGTGATTTGATACAAAAGATTTAAAGTTTTAGTTGGAAACGTATTCACCTCCTTCTACAGTTTCCACAAAAAGTATATTATGTAGATCAACAATAAAAAAAAGTATGTTACGTAGATTTAAAGTTAATTTAAGAAAGTAAATTACGTTGGTTGAGGCTTCACCCAATATCTAAACCCAAACTTGACCAATTTAGTTAACCGTGTCGAGAAGTTCAACCCTAACCTGAACACGCTTATTGAACAAGGTTAGTCTTGATGACCCATTTATGATTTAGATATTAATTTAATGAAACATATAAAATATAATAAGGTGTATGTCAAAAACCTTTTAGGTTACACGATAAATATTTTGACTTAAGTATATACCATTATAAAATATTTCTGAGAAACCATTGGTATATCTTTAAATAAAGGCACAAATAGTTGGGTTTTATTATAATGAAATAAACTTATAACTTCTCATATTTAATATTTTTAATTGTACTAGTTTTAGATCCTCGTGCATGCGCGGGGTTTTAGAAACAACTTTTGTTAGTTTAATTTTTGCTTATTATACATAAACATGGATAAAGAAAAACATACATAAAAATATAGAATTTAATATTGATAAAAAGTTAAATAATATGAATAATATTGATAAAATTATCCAACGAAGATTCAAAAACTACTTAACACAACAGGTAAATAAGCTAATTTTTAAAAGTTTTGTTAGTTGTCGAGTTTTTGACTTTCCAAAGAGTTGTTGATGGCCTTTACAAGAGTTGCTGATGGCTTTAAAAGTGTTTATGGTTTTGAAGAGAGTTGTTGATGGGTGTCAGAGACTTGTTAATGTTGGTCACAGAGTTGTTGATGGCTTTTCATATGGTTGCTGATGGTTTTTAGATAGTTGTTGATGTTGGCAATTGAGTTACTGATAACTTTACTAATGTGTTTTAATAGAGTTGCTGATGTTTTTATGATGGTTTTTAATAATGATGGTTTTCAGATAGTTGTTGATGTTGGCGATTAAGTCACTGATAACTTTGCTGATGAGTTTTAATAGAGTTGTTGATGCATTTATAATGTTTTTTAATGTTTCTGATGACTTTTCATAGAGTTATTGATAGCATGAGAGAGTTTTTGATAAGTACTCAAACATTCCATAAAATAAACACATATAACCTAAAAGATTTTCCCAAGTCTCTAGCTCAAATCACAATAACACATAATAGGAAGTTCAACAAATAATAATCATATCGCTCCATTAGTCCATTAGTAACAATTCATGATTGGAACGATGAAAGGATAATTCTTCCTACCAACATCCTTATCAGAATATTTAACATCAGAAACGTTAAATAAACTTGCACTATTCTATTAGAAGAATATGTTAATCATCAACAACTCATAAACCAAATGAAATTTACACATTTTCTATAAAAAAACATACCAATATGAACATAACTAAAAAGAAGTAAATGAATAAAAAACATTATTTCTATCATAAACCTTTAAAAAATCACATAAGTTTCTCTAGATTGAAGATTAGGTACATGGACATAAATTAAAGGTAAAACCTCTAAATATTTTAATAACAAATAACCAAACAATTTATTAAGATATGAAAATAAACTCATTGAATAAATCTGTTGATGTCATATCTTGTGAACAAACATCATTATAACACAACAAAAATAATATGATGTAACTTGTATATAAAGACAACAATCTTGTACTATTAAAAACCTTAAAATATTTTTGTCTTTGTTATAGACTAAATTCTAGATCATCAATGGTCCTAACCAATTGACCAATAACATCTACAAAAACACAATCAGAAATGATTCACCACTTAATATATATAAATATAATATAAATATATAATAAGGATAAGATCAATAAAAGAAAGTAAGAATTCCGTAAGGTTTTTTGAAAGGATAATCACTTTTGACCAAAGCAAAATCCTAAAAACCTTCTCGGGTCGTGTCGCGATGAGGTGTGAATGGAAAATCGAGGTAACATGTGTGGAATAATGCTTGAATAATCACAAATTTGATTAGGTTTTCTATTTCTACAAATAAAAATACACAAACAAGTAAAGGACAAACTAAAAACAAAAGCAATATAAAGCCTATTGGACATGAAAAAAACTTAACGGATTCACAATCTCGTTCTTTTAAAAAAACCAAATTCTTCTACAATTTTGACCCTAGGGGGGGGCGAAAGCAAAATTAAATTTTTTCATAAGTCCTAAATGAATAAAAGAAAATTCAAAAAAAAAGAATTATAGTTTTTTTTTGACTTTTATAGTTTTTTTATTATTGAATTAAAAACAGTTTAATCTAAATTAAAAATATTAAAAAAACTAAATGAATAGGGAAAACACGAAAAAAATCATGAAAAATACTTTAAACAGTGCTGGTCCTAGGAAAAATAAAATGAGAAAACAGCTTATCCAAATAAGTTGTTAATAAGACGAAAAGGCTTATTGCTTAAATGGGCTAAAAAGGCCTTATATGATTAATTTTGCAAGTCTATATCGAAAAAGACCCAAGGGCGAGTGTGTAGTAGAGTGCAGTGTTAAAGCTTGGTTGAGGGTGGTAGAGGTCCAGGGTTCGAGCCTTGGCTCACCTTGGACTCTCACTTTCTTAGGTTTTTACTTTTGCAAATTTTTTTATGAAAAAGCTTAAGAACCTAAAAATAAGCAATTTTTGTAAAATGACTTTTAAAAAAAATCAACAAATAAGCACAATAATAAGCTAAAAAGAGTGACAGATTTGCTTAAAAGCTTAAAAGGCTAAAAGGCTAAATTGTTTAGCTTTTTTAGAACTAATAAGCACAAACTAAGAGCAAATAAGCTAAGAAAAATAACTAGCTAAACCTAAAAAGCATTTATAAACAAAAAATAAGCAAATAAAAATAAGCTAAATTAAGCTTAAAGGACATAATTTCCTAAGAGGATTTTAAACTTAGATTCTAAAACGCAGCAAATGCTCAAAAAGTCTTAAAAAAAGCTCTTAATCCTAACCGCAAATAAGCTAAAATGGCTTAAAACTAACCTAATAAGAAAGACTAAACCTAAATGAAGAAAATCTAAATAGCCAATAAGCTCATATAAGCAATTAAGCTATTTGGCCAAAACTGGTGACCAAACGGCCTAAGGGGCCACTTTCTAGCTTATTTTTAAGCTAGAAAATGGATCCTTATGGCTTAGTGGGTTATACCACTAAAAAGCTTATGCAATAAGCTACACTAATCCACAAAGAAAAAGGGGTTTGAAACAAAAATAAGCCATGAAAAAGCTTATGGAAAATGGCTACCCAAACAGATTACACTATTTTTTTGGTTTTCCTAAAAGGAAAAATGACTTTTTGCAGACTAAATTTAAGCTAGTTAAAGAACTTCAAAGCGTAAAAATAAAGCTGAAAAAAAAATTCAAATAGTGGGGCTACAGAAGCAATTAATAGAGACAAAAAATCAAGACCTTAAAACTTATGTGACTATCTAAATTAGCTACTGAAGTTGACTTTTAAAGACTTTGAAAAACTTTTACAAGGATATATACCAAAATAGCTAAATACACATGGTACACTTAAACCTCACTTATCCTATTGCATTTAACTCAAAATGAAAGCATAAACCAGACCCTCAAACAAACTTTTAAGCAGGAATCAATTGCAACATTTTGAAAGAATTTCAAAACCACAGATTTATACCATTGGTTCATAAACCCTTAAAATATAGAATTTAACACTAAGACTTTTATAAAACTGATTTTTAAACTTAACTTAACTAATTTAAAATGGTTTAAATGACTAAAACAGATTTTGACCCATTTTAACTCATTAACTCAGTTAATACAAACACCCCTTTAAACTGTCAAAGTCTATTTTTAAAGTGATTCAGACTGATTAAAGCCAAGAATTGTAAAACGGATGATTAAAAATCAATATTAAGCACTAATGAGCAATTTCCAACAGAGAATAAGCACTTAAATTAAGCAAACAAAGATAAGCAGGTTTTAAGCTTATTAAGACAGTTTTTAAAGAAAGACATTAACAAAGATCATTTAAGCAATTAGAAAGCATAAATAAGCATTAAACAACATAAAGAAGCATGAATAAGCAAAGAAAAGCAGAAAATAAGCAATGATACAGTAAATAAGCTATAAAAGTGAAAAAATGAGACTTACAAGGCCCTTTGCTTAAACAAGGGCTTGAATGGCTCTTAGAGCTTATCAACAAGCTCTAGCTTGTTTAAAAACAAGCTAGTAAAAACCCTAAAAGCCCTTCCATTTTTGGCTTATCTTCCAAATAGCTTTTTGAGTGAATTTTGGTAAAAGGGGACTTAAACCTTACAAACTATAGAAAGAGCTTGTAAAACTTAAGTAAACAGCTTATAAGAGTAAATAAGAGCTTATAAAACACTTTTAATATCAATGGAATAGTAACTTAAAAACACAGAACTTTTAAAACTTATAAACCTTAAATTTTATTAACTTTTAAAAACATTACAAGACTTAAATAAAATGTACAATAAGCTAAATTTAAACTAAGATAAGCTGTTACAAACTAGATGCCCCAAAGGCTTACAAAGTGCCCTATTTATAAAAGAAGTCTAGGTCTTGGGTCTTCACTTGTGCTACTTCTGTGAGTGAGCCAGGAGGTGTGCTTGTTGTGTGAGTAAGTCCCAAAGTCATCATAGCCCTTCATTTTGAGTGCTCACCAAGTCCTATCATCTTAGCCCTTAATTTCTTGTCTTCTACCTTGGACGAATGGTGTTGTTTAGGATCGCCAAGGTGGCATTTGGAGTTTTATGGTGTGGGTTTTGATGGGATGGTGACATATTTGTTTTGGGGAGCAGGGTAACAGGTTTTAGGGAGTGGGGTAGAAGATTTACAGGATGTCGGGAAACAGGTGGTGTGTTTAATGTTTTGGTTTAAACGTGCTTTTTGCCCTGTTTTTGTTAAACATTTGCACCGTTAGTCCTTTTGGACTAACAATGTTAGTCCTTAAGGACTAACGATGCAAAAGGGGTAAAGGGTTTATTTTGGGCTTAGTAATTGGGATGGGTAAGTATATACTTGACTTTGGGCTTTTTATGGTCTTCATAATGTTTTAATGGGCTGACCCGGCCCATTAGATGGATACGGGTTGGCCCATTTAACATTTTTTCGATACCGGCTTCGTCTTTGACTTTTGACTTTGACTTGGTTGACTTTTGGTTGACTTTGACTTTGACTTCTTGACTTTTCATGCTCTTTTCATTCACGTGCTCGGTTTTGTAGTGTTGGCTTTGTTTTTGTCCTTTTCTTAGATATCCGTTACCTGCACAATATAAATCACAAAACACACAAATACAATGTATTTTTGGTATAATTTGGTCATTTTAGGCATGTTTTTATAGGCAAAAGGTATGTGTAATTAAGCACATACCAAGAAACATTAGAGTTAGCATAATTGTACAAATAAGATTTGTATAATTTAACAATACAAAAAAGCATAAGGAAAATTATATGATGTAACATCTACAAAACAAAACAAAAATATTAGGGTTAGCGGCTTGGATGCGAAAGACAATAAAGTTAAAGACATAATTGAAAAATCTGACATGCTCGACATTGTTGTAGTAAAATACATTTTCTGGTTCGTTACTTGGCCAAATTTAATGAAATTTAGGGGGGCTGATAGATAACACCTAGGGCTACAACTTTGTAGAAAGAACTTTCAGTTGAGGGGGGCTCTTTCTATAACTTTTCTCCTGTCGAAGTCTCTGGAACTTTTACATCAATTTGTGGAGAAAAACACAAAGATTAGTTGGTTAATGAATGATGAACTAACGTATTGTTAGGGTATATATATGTTTTTACATTGGGGTTATGTTTAAAAAAATAAGATACATAACAAAAACAATAAGGTTAGCATAATTGTATAAATAAGATATGTAAAATTTGAAAATACAAAATAATATAACGAAAAGCTTATGATATAACACCTATAAAAATACAACAAAACATTATAACGTCTACCAAAACACAACAAAAACATTAGGGTTAGCATAAATACAATAAAACATAATGAAAAGTATATGATGTAATATCTACAAAAATACAAGAAAACATCAAGGTTAGCGGCTTGGACGCGAAAGTCAATGTAGTTAAAGAGATAATTGTAAAATCCGAGCTGTTGGACATTGTTGTAGTAAAATGCAGTTTCCAGTTCATTATTGGGCCAATTCTACTGAAATTTGGGCGGCTGGTAGATAACTCATAAAGCTACAACTTTGTAGAAGGAACTTTTAATTGAAGAAGACTCCTATGACTTTTTTGCCGTCGAAGTCATTGGAAGTTTTACATCAGCTTCTGAAAAATTCTGGAGATTATAGGTTTCACTTAGCTTGTTGCTAAACTTACAAAGTACAAAGAATGAGATACAAAATCGTTAGTCATAATAGTCCTCAAAGATTGGTGTAGATACAATGCCGAATGAGGGGTATTTATAAGATGACATTATGGTTTCTGTCACATTCAAATTGGAAAAGTTATGATAAAAGAAAGATATTTTATATAAATTTAGTACTAGTACTTATCACCTATTTTAGTATCTATCTTTATATTTTAAATTTAGTGAAAAACATCATTTAAATTAATTATATTTTTTACACCCTTGACATTATCAAATTCCATAATTTAAGAATTATCTTGAATTTATATTTAGAAAAATAATGGATTTCGGATTATGTAGCAACCGTCATTTTTAGGCTAACATTTAACTATAAACTTGAACGTTTTATTCTAAACACGTGAATACTTGAGTTTACGTATAACTGTTAGGTTATCCCGTGCATAACGAGAAACGTCTTTGAACACATTCCGTCTTTAGACTAAGTTTAGTCTATGTTTAGCAAGTATATTATTAATCTCATAAGCATGATTTACAAGTCATTGCATACGATTTTATAAATTTTACGTAAGTCTTCCAAACTTGCATTATATTACATGCATGCATAACTTACCTAATGCCCTCACCACCTTGTTACTAATACTATAAGCTATCATGTACTTTCAAAATTTGGTTTTTCCACCCTTTTAAACCCTTAAAAACGATCATATATGCTCTTCCCCCCTCACATCCATTTTTGGCATGTAAAACATCTATTTTCTACCTTATTTCTTTCACCGCCCTCTTTTATGATAGCACCACCATCCAAGGTTTTCACAAGGCTCTTGTCCCCTCCCCAACCCAACAAAAGGTCGGCCCTAGGCAGCCCCAACTCCCCATGAATTTGTTTCTTTGCCTAAGTTGGTTAAACATACTATAAATAACCCAAAAACCACTTTTGACCATTCCTTAAGTTATCCTATATAAGAGATCTTGGTTTAAAAATGCGTTTTGCGATCCAATGCGCTAAAGGTCCTAAAGGCCATTACGTGATGCGTGATGCAAATGTGAGCTCAATTTGGACGCGATGCGTTTAGTATTGAAAAAAGTACGAAAAATATTTATACATACTATATTCCACTAAGGACCAAGTAAATGCAATAAACTTACAAAACAAGCTACTAGCATATTGAATTTAGGAAAATAATTCATTTATATAACAAATACATCGAAATCAAAGCTTGACATAAAACACTTAGCAAAACACAAGATGCTATATTTTCGTTATTGTGTTTGATTTTTTTATGTTTTTTAACAAGTTGTATCTTTAAACGGCCATTAAAACATGTAGGTATCTTTTAAAAAGTTTAATTTTGACTAAAATGACCTAAATTCTAGATTGTGACGATTGCGACAATTGCGACCGTTGCTAGCATTACACAAATGCGGTAACTTGTGGTATAATGCGAACGCAATATGGGATGACCTTGCATTAGGCACCATGATGCGAAATTTTAAATGCAATGCAATGATGCGTGTAATTTGCGCAATGATGCGCGCATTTTTAAACCAAGTAAGAGACCAAGTAGCTAGCTCATTCTTCACATACAAACGCACTTAAACACACACTAAATCTCAGATACATAGTTATAAGGCAAAGGTGAAAGAATTCTAAGAGTTTAGCAAGAAGGGTTGCAAGAAATTAGAGTTTGGTATAAGAAAACTAGGGTTTTCTAATATTATTTGGGTAGTTTATGCACTTTTTGACCATCCATTCACCACCAATCCTTGTAGGCATCTTATTTTACATATTTTCATTCATTCTAAATATTTCATGCTTGCTTTCACATCACCATTATATACTTGTTGTGTAAAAACTTAATTAAAAATTAGTATAAGAAACCCTAAATCTGCCAAAAAATAAGTCGACTTGTGAACATGTTTTAATCACTTTAAAGAAAGCTTTTAGTAAATTTCTTTCCATTTATTTTTAATATGATGTCTTAGGTATGTTCCAGGTAGAAATTTATAAATTATGGGATTTTTTTATTATTTTCAAATGATTTTTGCAAAACTGTTGGTACAGTTTTGAGTTCGAATCCTGTGTCGCGTTTTTGAGCACTTTAGACTTGGAACTTGGAACTTGGAACCATGGTAGTTTTAACTTTTGTAGCTAAGACATAGATCTAAACTCAGCAACTTGAATCACTCAAAAAGGTTAAGTAATGAAGGAGTTATGACTAAAAGAGGTTGAGTAAAGTTTTCTAGAAATTAATAGCTTTGACATCCGTGTGTTGTGTTGGACTTTTGGAACCTTTAAATTTTGAACTGGAAGTAATGTCTTACATTTTTGAAAGACAACTCAAATACCTACAGTTTAGGCTTTAGAACGGACTAATTTCATTAGAAAACGAATGAGTTACGGCCCCCAGAAGTCACGTGAACGCTTTATTTCATAAACTGTTTTTAAATTTTCTAATTATAAACACTAGGAAAACTTGTTTTAAATCACTTTTGGAACTTTAAAAACTTTAGACACAAGTATATAAGGGTGATAAAACTTTATAAAACTCATATGCATATATCACATGTCGTATTGTACCTAATGCGTCTTACGTATTTAGGTTGCGGTTAGGGCTTGTGTTTCGTTGAACGTGCATATTATTCCCGTTGTAAGAACTTGGTTGAGGTGAGTTTCGTAGCCCCTTTTAGTTATGTTTTCTTTAGGAGAAAATGATACTCAAATGATATTTTGAATGTTTTTATGATGTGTACACTATTTTCGTATTTTGGACGATATGTGCGTTTAGATTGCAATGTGTACGATATTGTGTGGATTCAATCTGTGTGATTTATGCTCAACTATTTAACTCCGGTTTGGAGCCGAATGATCTATTGATAGTAATATTTGGGTTGACACCCCCACCCTTGTGCCTCTATGTGGTTCTTGCCAAGAGTAAATATATTCCGGTCAAGTTATGTGTGATGTGGTCATGATGTTTAGTTGTTGCGATTATATATTCGTTGAATGGCTGTTATTGCACATGTTGCTCACTATTGTCCTACTTGTATTATATGCGAAGCAAATGGGTTTATTACTTAAACCTACGAGCCCATCAACTTTATGTTGACATTTGCGAGTATTTATTTTCAGGAGATAACAATGATAATGCTTAAGGAGGATAGTGCTTCTTGTCAAGCCTAGTTTGACCTAAGATGGAACCCTTTTGGTTCATTGAATAAATTGCATTGTCTTTGCCTATGACTTTTGTTGAATGGTTTATTGTTGAATGCCTATCCCGGGTTGTGGGAATTTATGACTATATGACTATGTCTGTCGTAGTATTGACTATCCACGATACAAGTCTTCACTTGTGTCGGGAGTCGTCATGACATATTTGTGTTGGACTTTCATTTTGTGAATTCTCTATTTTTTATAACAATGTGTTATGACGATCATGTCCGTTATATTTCGTGTTTCCGTCTTAGACGGGGTGTGACAGATTCTGATAGATTCTAAACCACCCTAATTTTTTTAACTTTATTAACATCAAAGATTCATAAATTACCCTCACTTTTTCAAAGTTTTTTTCTTATAATTTTGGCACGTCAATGTTTTGGCGTTTTTAATTAAATCTCCAAAGAATAGGGGTTGAAATTTCAATTGGCCAATCAGAACGCTCAATTGAAAAATTAAACCCTCTCATTGGTCAATCGAATGTCTCGATTTCAAAAAAACCGAATTGTTGTATTATATAAAAGTTTTTAAAGGCTTGACGATTGGAGTCATGTTGAGAATCACAACCTAAACTTAACCTATTTATTAAATAAGTGAGTCGTGGCGAGTTATTTTCAACTAAACTCATTTATCCTAAAACAAAACATGTTCATGTTATCGGTTTTGAGTCGAGTTTCGTGTCACGGATTGCTATATTTACTGCTATGGCTTATCACCGACTCCTTGTACCAAGTTAGTTACGCCTATAAAATATTGGCACTAGGTACCAAAAGTAGGTCGCAAAATACCTCTTCCTCATCTTCAGGAGATCATCATATGCCACCCTTTTTTAATTTTTTAAATGTCTTCTTCCCTCTTTTTATTTATTTAGTTAGCTTACTCACTCAAAGAAAGCCTACGTATATAAGAGAGACAATCAATTCATTCAATTGGCTTAACTTAATGGAATGTAGCTTTTCTAATATCTCTTCTCGCTCTCTATATATCACAAGAAGAAGAAGAAGAAGAAGAAAAAAAAGAAGAAGAAAAGGTTGACTAATTATATATTGTAATCTTTTTATTGGGCTCGTGCAGGGGGAGGGGAGGATGCTATTGTGTGGGAAGGTGGTTATGTGGATTGGAAGAAGAAACCTGCTAAAAAAGGTCAACATGGTGGCATGCGTGCTGCCTTGTTTGTCTTAGGTACTTACTTAATTACTACTTTATCATCATTTTGAGACATTTATAAAAAGTATTTATGATTTGAGATATAAATATATAGTTGTGGAGGTGATGGAGAATTTGTCATATCTGGCAAATGCAAGCAATCTAGTGTTGTACTTGACGCAAAACATGCATTTTTCACTTTCAAAAGCAGCAAATAATGTCACAGATTTCATGGGAACTGCTTTTCTTCTTGCTCTTCTCGGTGGCTTCTTATCTGATGCTTTCTTTACTGCTTATCAAATCTACATCTTCAGTGCTTCTCTTGAGTTCCTGGTACAATCCATCCTATATATTATTATATTCAACCAAGCTTTTTTTACTCCATAGATCAACTAGCTCTAGTTTTTTAAATCACCTTTGACCAAAACGATAATAGAAAATTCATGTATTATCCAAGAAACATAAATGGGAATACAACTAGTCACGTGGACTTTTTTATTAGGGTTTTTTTTAACTTTGGTCCTAAATTCATATGTTAAAGAGCGTTAAATGCTAGTTTCAAAGCTTGTGTATCACAATTTGAATAGCTAGCAACTATTGACTGATCCTCACTATTTTTCAACATTAGGCCTCACAGTCTCATGTGTCACAATCTGATATGTCAACACTAAAATTCAAAAAGCATTTAATGTTCTTTATCATGTGCCCTTAGAGTACAATTTAGAAAAATCTTTTTTATTATAATATTAATTATAAAAAAATAAATACATGTTGATTTATTTAATGAGCGGAGCATTGGCAACTTCCAATAGATGCAACTTAAAGATATTTGACAAGTGGCCGGGAGAATGTCAATCATTTCATTCCCTTCATCGTACGCTAACTAACTTGGTACAAACTATTGATGCATGCACTTGTTACATGGTCAATAATCCATGATTTTGATATCGATGTTTTTATTAGTTCTTGCTCTCGTACTAGGAAGTCTTGATGGGGGCAAACTAACATAATAATCTGAAAGTCCAGAGTTAAAAATGACCGAACAATAATCTTGCCAAAGCAAAAGAGCCTATAATTTCTGATATATTTTAGACAAATTGTTTTTGTCACGAAAGCTGTGACTGTGATGGATAATTAATAAGACCATGAAACCACATGTTGCATACACCACGTACTACCATATATAATACAGTAGTAATAGTATAAAATGATATTTAGGGTCTTGTGATATTAACGATACAAGCTCGGTCATCGTGGCTACAACCGCCTGAGTGCAAGAAGGAATCATGTGAACAATGGTACAATCCATTCCTTAACATATTATTATATTCAAACCAGCATTTTTTACCATAGATCAACTAGCTCTAGTTTTTTAAACTCACCTTGACCAAAACGATAATAGGATAATTTCATGTATTATCAAGCAACATAAATGGGAATTCAACTAGTCAGTGGACTTTTTATTAGGTTTTTTTTTAACTTTGGTCCTAAATTCATATGTTAAAGAGCGTTAAATGCTAGTTTCAAAGCTTGTGTATCACAATTTGAATAGCTAGCAACTATTGACTGATCCTCACTATTTTTCAACATTAGGCCTCACAGTCTCATGTGTCACAATCTGATATGTCAACACTAAAATTCAAAAAGCATTTAATGTTCTTTATCTTTAGAAAAATCTTTTTTATTATAATATTAATTATAAAAAAATAAATACATGTTGATTTATTTAATGAGCGGAGCATTGGCAACTTCCAATAGATGCAACTTAAAGATATTTGACCAAGGGGCGGGAGATGTAATCATATCATTCCCTTCATCGTTCGCTAACTTTGTACAAACTATTGAGAAATGACGTGCTTACTTGGTCAATAATCCATGATTTTGATATCGATCGTTTTATTAGTTCTTGCCTTCGTTACTAAGGAAGTCTTGATGGGGCAAACTAGCTAACATAATAATCTGAAAGTTCTTTACTTCTTTCCTCAAGCCGTGCTTTTATTCCTTCCCCTAAGCTTCTATTTGCTCTTTCAACTAGACCATTTGCTTGCGGGTGTTTCACAGAGGCAAAGCATTGGCGGATGCACAGTTTCTCACACCAATCTTTAAATGGATTGTCACGGAATTGCTTTCCATTGTCTGATATGATTTCTCCTGGTAGGCCAAACCTACAGACAATGTTATCCCATACGAACTTCTTCACTTGATTGCCCGTGATGGTTGCGACAGCCTTTGCCTCGATCCATTTGGTGAAATAATCGATGGCAACAATTAAGAATTTGACTTTACCTGGTCCTTCCGGGAAAGGTCCGGCTATGTCTATCCCCCATTTATAAAATGGCCATGGGGACGTGATGGGGGTCAAGTTCTGCTGCGGATTTCTTGGGACGGGGCGGTGCACTTGACAGTCATTGCACTCCCTTACTAATTTCCTTGCATCCATATGCATTGTCGGCCAGTAATACCCGGTTTGGATTGCTTTGGCGACCACCGATCTGGGGCCGGAATGCATGCTGCATGACCCCTCATGTATCTCTCTTAGGACATAGTTTGCTTGGAGTGGTCCAACGCACCGGAGCCATGGTCCTAAAAAAGACTTTTTATACAGGGTTCCATTGATCATGGCGTACCTGACCGCTTTTCGACGTACCGCCCTAGCCTTCTTTTTATCCTCCGGAAGGATCTCTTTTGTCAGGTACTCACGTATTGGTGTCATCCAGGTGTTACCTTCTTCTTGCACCACGTCAAGGATTTCTTTTTCGTTTATGGACTTTTCCTTTAATTCTTCCACGAGCACTTGTTTATTAAGATGCGCGAAGCTTGTGGATGCAATCTTGCTCAGGGCATCTGCTTTCTTGTTTTCACTTCGTGGGATTTGTTTGATGGAAAATTCCTTAAAGCTTTTTGTAAGTGTTTTTACTTTGTTCAGGTATTGGACCATGCCTGACTCTTTGGCGGTGTAAAAACCGTTAACTTGATTGGCCACCAGTCTTGAGTCAACATTTGCTTGTAAGTTCTTTACACCCATTTGCTCTGCGATCCGGAGACCGGCTATTAGTGCTTCATACTCGGCTTCGTTGTTGGTGGCCTCGAATCTAAATCTCATGGCGTATGTGAATTCTGCCCCTTCCGGGTTTGTCAGTATCAGACCTGCCCCGGAGCCGTCGACGCAGGACGAGCCGTCTGTGAACAATGTCCACGGCTCCGGTAGTGCTTCCGGTTCAGCCATAAGTTCGTCCGGAGACTCGTCTTCCGGTCGTTCCACAATGAAATCCGCCAATATTTGGCCTTTGATTGCGGTCCTTGGTCTGTATTGGATGTCATATCCTTCTAACTCGAACTTCCACTTTAGCATTCTTCCAGATATTTCCGAGCTTGACAACAGTTGCTTTATCGGTTGACTTGTTATTACAACGACCGTGTGTGCCTGGAAGTATCTTTTCAATCGTTTACTTGCGCTGAGCAAGGCTAACACCAACTTTTCCATAGGGGTATAGTTGACTTCCGGGCCACGTAGAGTGCGGCTTACAAAATATACTGGTATTTGCCTGCCTTCTCTATCCGTCATCAAGACCGCGCTGATAGCTTCTTTTGCTGCAGCTAAGTATATGATTAATTCCTCACGTTCCCTTGGGGCGGTGAGTGTTGGGAGTTCTGCAATGAGCTTCTTCATTTGCTTGAAGGCCTCTTCGGCTTCCGGTGTCCATTGAAAATCGCTCTTTTTTGTGCAATTTTTCAAGGTTTTGAAAAAAGGTAACGACTTTTCTGCTGATTTTGACAAGAATCTGTTTAAACTTGCTAATTTTCCATTTAGTTTCTGCACGTCCTTGATGCATCTCGGAGATGGCAAGCTGAGGACCGCGTCTGCTTTATCTGGACATGCTTTCAACCCGTTGGTGCTTACTTTGTAGCCTAAAAACATTCCTTCCTGCATTCCGAAAGTGCACTTCTTGGGGTTCAACTTCATGTTTATCTGTCGAAGGGTTTTGAATGTCTCGGTTATGTCCCGGATGATCTCTTCTTCCGTGCGGCTCTTTATAACCAGGTCGTCGACATATACCTCCAGATTGCGTCCAATTTGCCTTTGGAATGCTTTATCCACTAATCGTTGATATGTGGATCCGGCATTTTTTAGTCCGAACGGCATTTTAGAATAGCAAAATATCCCTTGGCTTGTTATGAACGCCGTTTTTTCTTCGTCTTCTTTTGCCATCTTAATCTGATGATACCCCTTGTATGCATCCAAGAAACATTTGAAAGAGTACCCACAGAGGGACTCCACCTTCCAGTCAATTTCCGGTAATGGGTAGCAATCCTTGGGACATGCATTGTTAAGATCTTTGAAGTCTACGCACATTCGCCAAGTTCCGTCATGCTTTTTAACCATTACCGGATTAGATAGCCAGCTGTGATAATGGACCTCCTTCATTATTCCAGCGTCCACTAATTTTTCTACCTCCTCTTGGATTGCCTTATTTCTTTCCGGTGCCTGCCCTCTTTTCTTTTGCCTGACTGGTGAATATCCTTCCCGGATATTCAAGCGGTGTTCCGCGATGCTACGTGGGACGCCCGTCATATCAGCTGGCTTCCAGGCAAAAATATCCAAGTTTTGTTTTAGCAAGACACATAATTCTTTTCGCCCTTTTTCTGTTAATGTTGAACCTATGGCCACTGTCTGTTCGGGGTATTCCGGGTGGATTGCTACATTTATTTTCACTTCCGGTATTTGGCTAACTACAGGAGTCTGGTTGCTAGGTCCGGAGATCATAGCACATTCCATAGGGATGACCCTACTGCTCTGTAATGTTACCGTGCCGCCCTCAACGGGAAACTTCAACATTCCATGTGCCGTTGATGGTACAGCTCGGATTTTCCTTATGCCCGGTCTGCCTATTATTGCATTGTGTTGAGATGGTGACCTGATGACCATGAAATTCATCCAAGCAGAAGTGGAGTGTGCTTCATCACCAATTTTTACTAGCAAGGCTATCTGACCTAGCGGCCAAATGGTCTCTCCGCTGAATCCAATAAGGTGAGTGGTAGCCGGAACCATTTGGTCCCTTATCTCTTTGCGGAGCTTTGCAAAACAATGTTCATACAAGACTTCCGAGGATGCTCCACCATCAATGTATACTCTGTGCACAAAGTGTCCGCCCATTTCGATTTCGATGATCATCGGGCTCTCCGTCCCGTCTTCTTCATTTAGAGGTGGGAAAGACATTGCCGTCTCCGGAGAGAAGCTCTGGGTAATCCTGGGCTTGGCCACTCTTTCCCACGGTTGGATCATCAGTATAGTCAAGGGTTTATCCTTTCCAAACGCTTCCCCTTTTTTCGGTGCTTTCGCCTTTTCATTCTGTTTTAGTTCCTTGATGAATTGTGACAGTTTTCCGGCCTTGATCATTTCATCTATTTGCTTTCTCAGCTGCATGCATTCGTTTGTGTTATGCCCTGTATCTGAATGAAATTCACAGTACTTGGTCGGATCCCTTTTTTCCACCGGAGTTACCATTGGGGGTGGAGCTTTGAACTTTCCTTTTTCCAGAGAGAAAATTTCTTTTGGTGTTTTTATGAGGAGTAAGAATCTATCTGGCTTACGATCCGGTCTTTGCTTATTTCTGAAGCCTTTCTTGAAAGTTGGTTTGTCCCCTCCCTCTGACGGTTTCCATGATGAAGATGCTTTCTTCCGACCGTGACTGAGTGCAACGACTTCTCCTTGTAAGAAAGACGTAGTCATTCTATACATTTCGTCCACAGATCTCGGGATTCTTTCATATAGACGCTTGATTAACCCAGGGTGCGTTATTCCGTGCATAAATCCGGAGATTCTCATGCATTCCGGAGCACCTTCTACGTCCAGGACTTCTGCCTTATATCTTTCCATGAAGTCCTCCGTAGATTCTCCGTCTCTTTGCTTGATGTGGTGTATCTCCACCGGATCTTTGATGTGCTTTGTTTGCTGAAGATAGTTTTCCCTAAACGCTGTCCTTAGATCTTCATAGCTATCAATCGACTCTTTTGGTAACTTGTCAAACCAAACTCTGGCATTCCCGGTGAGGGTTGAGTTGAACATGTGACACCATGTCGGCATTGCCCAACCTTCTGTTCTTGCGGCCGATTGAAATAACTTTAGGTGATCTTCCGGATCTCCGCTTCCGTCGTATGTTTTGACATGGCTGGGCATCCTAGTCCTCGGGAGACTAAAGTGCCGGATCCGTAGTGTGAAAGGATTTCTTTCCTCACATGTCATCTTCATAGGTGTTTGATTTCTGCCTTCTTGACTTAGATTTCCAGTGGCCTCCTTCACTGTCCTCACTTTCCGAGTATTGGCTAGTTGCACGAGAAGGTGTTTGCCTTTGTTGACGCCTTCTTGTTTCAACATCAGTTCTTTGTGCTTGGGGACTTCGCCGATGACTATCAGAACGCGCGGATGTAACTGGCTCCTTTCTTCCCAATCTTTTAAACACGCCCCCTTCTTTCCGCGGCCGGGGCTGCGGTGAAGGGGATCTGTTCTTCTTGAGTCTTTTGAATACGCTGGCGTGTGGTGATGGGCTTCGGGAATACCTGCCTCCGTGCCTTTTTCGGGGTTCTGTTCGGGCAGTTGGTGTTTTGGATTCTGAGTAGTGCGATTCTTCATGGTTTCTTATCTTAACTCCGGACTCTTCGCCATAGATCAGCCGTGCTTTTACCGCATTGAGTCTATCCTTCTGCTCTTTTTCTTTTTGCATCTTTTCGGCGATGAGCGGCAAGAGTTGGTGATAATTTTTGTCGCACATTTCCCTAAGCACCTCATCAGACATAGGTTCTTCAATACCCTGGGGACCATTCCTCCCCCCTGTGTTCCTCACGGCGGACGTGGGATTATTTGTGATTTGTTCGTGAGTGCTCATGGTGAGTTTTTAAGAAAACGTGGTTGCGTAAGCGTCCCACGGATGGCGCCACTTGTTAGTACAAAATTCGTGTTGGGTTTGGTAGCGTGTCAAGTCTCTTATCGGGTCGGGCCTTCAAGCGACTTGGATACTGGATCTTGTACTAGAGCAAGAGAAGTGATGATGTTCTGCACAATTAAAAGTAAACCGTTAGCCTTACCGTGGGGACGGACCCCACGATTAAGCTCCGGCGTGAGAGTAAGTACACATGTTTGTCAGAGAATGTCAGAGTATGTGTAAGAGTTAATGATTAGACAGAATGTACCTTTTGGGATGTACTGTGACTCCTATTTATAGGTGTCTAGTACTAGGGTTTCCTAGTATTTCGGTTACTTTAGTAGTGGTCGGAGTGGGTCCCTTGTCGGGCAAGGGTCCACGTATAATCGTGTTTGCGGACGCGAGTGTTCTTCCGCGGTCAGTGTTTGTCCGCGGGGGCGCACGGGTGCGGCTAAGAAGATACTCGCGTGCGTCTTTGAAATATCCGGAGCGTCACCCTTGTCAGGCTTAGCGGTCCAGCTATTTGTTGTATTGGGCCTGGGCCCATATACGTATATTATGAACTAAGCCCAGTAAGCTTGGTGCTCATACTATACGTTATCAAGTCCCCCCAGTCTAGTTGGCTTGCCATACGCGGTACAATTATAGCGTGCGGTAAGCATTGCTAGACTTAAAGTTCCGTGATCCAATTTTATTTACTTCTTCTGTTACTACGCAGCCTTTGCGCCGTTTTGACAGTTTGTCGTTGGCTACGTGGACTCTTTATGTCCTTTTATCTTCTGCATGATTTGACCGTCTGGGACCCATATCCAGCTGTTAGCATTATCTTTTTACTATATGTTTACACCGTTGATTGGGAAGTGTCTTGACACGTGTCGTCATCCCCCCTTTACTTGACTTAAATATACCATGGGTATAAATAGTTGATTCGTTCCTTACTGTTTCTCTTTTTATCTCTTTTACTTTTCCACCATTGTTGATAGATTTCAAGGTTTCCTAGTTGCACAGCCCTCCCTAATCCAGCCTTTCTTCTTGATTCAGGTTAATTTCTTTGTTTTTCTTTTACTATGGGCAGTATCACATCTTTGAAATGTGTTCTTACACAAGAACACCTTAATGCCGTGTGCGCCAAATATTTTGTTCCTGAGGAAGTCCATCCTCAACTGCCCAATTCTGATGCTACCATGCATGAGAGACCGGCTGGTAAAGTCGGAATGGCGGACGGATCGTCTTATAGGTTGATCCACGGACGGATCGTCTACAAGTGGATCCACGGACGGATCGCTAGGTTCGGGGCCGAAGCCCACGCGAGTTTGGGCTTTACCATGGCCCGTTATTGATAGGTTTAGCCAAAAAGCCCAAGTGATAATGTGGCCCAAGCCCAGAGGCTTGGTATACCCATTATACGTCATCAATGATGTCATAATCAGAAAACAGTCCCATGAAACCTTTATCCATTGAAGATTCATTCAATCCTCATGGTCTTAAGGTTCTTGTTGTCGATAATGATCCCGGCTCACTCTTACATCTTACCGAGATGCTTACATCTTGCCAGTATCAAGGTTACTAATCCTCTATTCGTTTTATATTTGTTATATCAAAACCCAAACCCTAGTTACCAATAATGACGGTTTACTTGTTATTGTTATTGGTGTTTGCGTGCAGCCACAACATATTCATTGCCAACAGAGGCGTTGGCGTTGATCAAAGAGGACAATAACAAGTTTGATATTGTGGTAACAGAAGTATACTTCTCGTCGGATATTACTGGTGTTGAGTTTCTTGAGATCATTGTTCGTAAGACCGAATTACCCGTTGTTAGTAAGTTTTTTTTTGTTTGTTTGTTTTGTGGATTATTGCTGAAAATACTAAGACACCTTTGCAAATATTTAGAACTTAATATGAAAAAAGATTTACAATAGCAACATGCATATATTAGTTGTTGATTTAGATTACCGTATTTATAAAAACAACCATTAATAAACATCAAAGTGTCCATAGTTTAATATTTATTCAATTCCATGTTAATGAGTATTAGATATGTATAGGGTATGTTTAGCACCGATCTTTTGGTATGTTTTGAAGCAACTAAGTGCTTTGTATACAATAAGGCTACTTCTACAAACTAGTAGCGTGTTAGGATTATAAAAAAGACTCGGTCACCCCCGTGTATCTTTAGTATAGCATTGCTCGTAGTTAGAAAGAATCACTTGTATATATACCCCTTCCCACCTATGGGAAGGGGTTGGTTGTTCTTTACATGCTAACACATACTCTTGCACTTTATCTCTCTAGAAAAACATCTTTCTCTCTCTAAGAGTAATTAGCCAACCCATCATCGATTGCTTGTGTTATGATATCATGTATATTACAATTGGTATCAGAGCACATGGGATGATTAGCTAGATTGTGTGTGTGTTTCCTTGGTTAGTTTAGATCAAAAGTGTGG
>BQNB010045571.1:0-44204 GCA_026074375.1 Tanacetum coccineum
ATCACACAGGCCAACTGTCATGGGCTGGACTAAGGTGAGCGGGCTGGGCCATCAACAGTGCTTAAGATGAACAGTGGTTTTTGACATCTTAAATGAGTATACTTATAATTATACTACTTTGATAAAACAGAAGTCAAATCAAATGTGATTATGTTGTTGTATTGTCTTGTTATCATATAACCTCAATCATATGTGATTTGCTACTTCTTGTTATAGAGTTAACAAAAAACATGACTATTTCTATAAAAAACAAGGTAAAATCACATGTAATTCTGTGTGTTGTCATGCTTTGTTATGAAAATTGTAAATTGCATATGATTGATTTGTTATTTTAACCTAAATCTTATGTGATTCTGTTTTTGATATACAGATTGTGTTAAAACACCAAGAGCAACTTTATATGAGCATAGTGAAACACCTGGTGGATCAGTTTATTTTGTTAGAGAACAGAATTGTGAATCACATGTGATTCTACTCTATAAATGATTTGTTAAAATGGTTTAAAATAAGGTTAAACGAATAAATTTTATAAGAAACAGAGGTTGTTGATGAATAAAATCGATTGGAAATTAAAAAATCATGATACACATATTTTAGATCCAGATTCAGCTCAAAGAAGATAATGTAGATGCAGTTACTGGGTAAAATCACACATGATTCTGTTATGTTTTTTTTTTTATAAAAATAATAAATCACGTGTGATTTCTCTAAATCACGTGTGATTTCTGTAAATCACATGTGATTTGTACATAAAACAAATATGAAAATTAGTTCTTTGTTTATATGGTACTATGTATTGTATTTGCAGAACCTGAAAATATTGTATGTAAAAATCCGTCACGGGCTCGAGAAAAATGTGGTGTAAGAGTAAGATGAAGGAAGAATGGAAGAAAAATTACTTGAAGTTAAAGTGGAGCCGAAAAAGAAACATCAACATTGATATGTGTTTGAAAAAAATCTTGTTCGTAAAATTCAAAGAAAAAGAAAAAATATAACATTGATATGTGTTTGAAAACTTTTGTTTTAAATTTACTTTTCATTTTTCTTTACAATTCTTTAAGTTATTTTACACATTGTTAAATGATATATAGAAATGCGCTTCTACTTGGATACATTAAATTATCTTGTTATTGAATGATACATTCTTTGTTATTTATATTATGTTTGAGTTTAAGACACAACACAATACTCAAAATTCATAAATATGTACATAATACAAATTATTTGATGTGTAATAAACATATTATAAACTCAGGTATAAAAGTACTGCAAAACACATGTAATTCATGCGTAAATCACATGTGATTCATTGTATGAATCACATGTGATTTACCCCAACGACATTATATTACCTGTATGAGTAAGTAAGAAATTAAAACAATTATAATAACAGACTTGTTTTATTGAATACATCATTGGGTCAACATTTTGTAATTACTTTGCAGTCAATTAAAGGAATATAGATTTAAGTGTTAAATAAAACTCAGTACAAATCACATGTGATTTTGCTCAAATCAAATGTGATTTTGCTTAAAATCACATGTGATTTTGTACACACCAAATCATAAGCCAAACATCAGATGACCATCAATAGCAGGCAGAAACCAAACATCAGCTTAAGACTCAAGCAACCAAACATCAACTGACGAACCGAGGATCTTGAAACCACATCTGCTAATCAATAACTTTCTTTATGATCTTCTCGTAATCTAAGAAACCAAACATCAGCTCATTCTAATCTTCATCTATAATTTCGTTCAAAACGACACTTTGTGAACTATTTGAAGTTGAGTATAATCTTA
Source organism: Tanacetum coccineum (assembly GCA_026074375.1). Classification (NCBI taxonomy): domain Eukaryota; kingdom Viridiplantae; phylum Streptophyta; class Magnoliopsida; order Asterales; family Asteraceae; genus Tanacetum; species Tanacetum coccineum. The sequence goes on from BQNB010045571.1 coordinate 1,803, forward strand.
ATCTTTACAATTTAATTAGATTTACCAACTATATCGACATCTATATTTTTACACATTTATCTTCGCGATGACCTAAATTATAACACCCCGTGTTTTAGGTTCATTTACGACGTCAATAAATTCACTATGTATTTTTAGTATTGTACGCGATTGCTTTTAAATCGTAAATGTTAAGTTAAATCGCGTAAGCTAAAAATGATCATTCCATGTAAACGGGCATCAAACAATTAAATGTTTACATCAAGCAAGTGTTAAGTAATTATTTTGAGGATAATTATTAACTTTGTTCATTTTATTTTTATTGGTTGCGTAAAGTGTTTACGTTTCGCGATACAATACGTTTAGGCATACCCGGAACCACCAAAACTTTTCTACGCTTCAATAAATACCCACGATTATACTCAATACCCAAAATTTACAAAAATATATCATACATATGCATCTATAATCAGATTTGATAGGAAAAGATCAAAGAAATATTTAATTTTCTTCCAACTTGCATTGTACATTCACCAACTAATAAATCCATAAGACTTTTGTAAGAAAAGACCATGCCTTAACCATAAGACTTCCCATGAATTACTCATCTTGTCTTGAACTTCTTATAACACTTTTTGACTAGTCTAGGACATATATAAGACTTACACTGACAAGTAAACACACACACTCTCATTTCTAAGGTGTAAACAACAAAAATCTCTCCCTTTTTGATAGGTCACATGAATCTTGAATCAATCATATCAACATGTAAGATTAGAGAGAATGAGGGAAAGTAAAGGGAAAATTCAAATCTTATTATGGAGGGAAAATGAGAGTTAATTACAAGGGCATCACCCTCTAATAAAGATTAGAGGGCTATTTATAGGCAATGGGAGGGAGGCTTCCCTTCCTTATTTTCCTAACTTGTCAATACTAGTCCCTAGACTTTGGTTATTATGCTATTTCTTACTTAAAGCATAATAAACCTTATTACAAGCTATATTAAACTAAACAAAATAAAGTCTAATAACAAAATATAATAAAACCACATAATCGACACTTTTCCATAAACCTAACAATCTCCCCCTAAGGGTCGATTATTCTGGGCGTTCCCTCCTTGGTCCAAGTGGTCTTCCATTCACGTACATCTCCCATCTTCTCATTTGATCTCGATAATTCAATCGAACTTCAATCTCTTCTTCAAACAACTTAAGAAACTCAACTTCATCATTTGTGAGTTCTTTTTGCACATAGCCATACTTGACATCATTATAATAACTCTTTAGTCCTTCAAGCGTTCTTCTCAGTGTTGCATCACAAAACTAATGTATCTCTGATGTTCTTGATTACCTGAAGTAGAAGGACCTGGTTCCTCTACATTAACTTGTCCAGACGATGACTCTCCAGATACATATGCTTCATACTCCGATGTCTTCTGCCTTTTTGCACTATTCTCCCCCTCAGGATGAGCATCATCATAAGGATCGTCCTGATCTCTTGTGCGAACGGCAGAAGATCTACAAGCAGTTTGTGGTACCTGAGTCTTCTCAAACTTCATCTAGAGAGCCAACCAGATTGCTATGTCTTGTTGTTGTAACAGAGGATCAGCCTTCATAGCAAGGTACAATTGATGTTGTTGTTCTGGAACAGAGGATGATTGAACTTGTGCCGGATGAACATGAAGAATATGACCCGACATATAACTGCGTACAAATGCATCAACTAAAGAAGGAATAGCATTGTCAATTGCATTTTGAATCTGTGATGATATCTGTGCCTGCATACGCCCACGTTCTTGCAAGATAGCTTTAGAGATTAATCTTTCTGTCTCTTCTTTAGTCGTTTTCCTTTCCAGAATCAACCCTTCCGCAAGATACACAGGAACTTGATCTCGAACTTGCGCAGGAACTTCCAGATTGTGTCCAAGACCTTCAACATAATATACATGACAAATAATGACATTGCCATGTATATAATCACCATAACCTATAATAGCTGCAAAGTTGTCATTTCCAAAGCGAACAGTTCCCATGAACTTTTCAACGAAGTTTCTCAATAGTAAACGATCACCCGTCATATGCTTTGAACAACCACTGTCAACAACCCATAGAACGATCTGTACTACCTGCAACACAAGAAGAAACAACACATAGACAACTGGGCAACTTGACTATCCATCTCATACTGATGTCATCCCTGAAGAACATCTTTGTCATTAGCATCTCATCCGCCATCTTTTTTCTTCAACTTAGCTTCATCATTGTCAAAGATATATCTTCCATGATGTCCTTGTGTTACTTGCTTAGTTTTGGAATCTCATCATATCAAAAGCAAAGATCAGTCCAGAATATCAAATTCAGCATCTTTTCTTGATTACCTTAATAGAAGGACTGGTTCCTCTACATTAACTTGACCCAGACGAAGACCTGCCAGATACATATGCTTCATACTATATTACTCCGATGTCCTTCTGAGTTTTTGCACTATTCACCCCTCGGGATGAAGCATCAACATGAGGATAGTCCTGATCTCTTGTGCGAACGAGGCAAAAAGATCTACAAGCAGTTTGTGTTACTCTTGATCTTTCCTCAAACTACATCTGTAGAGGCCCAACCAGATTGCATGTCTTGTTTGTTGTAACAGAGGATCAAACCTTCATAAGAAGGTACAATTGATGTTGTAGTTCTGAACAGAGGATGATTGAACTTGTAGCCGGATGAACATAAGAATACGACCCTGACATATACTGCGTACATAATCAATTAACTAAAGAAGGAATAAAGCATTGTCAATTGGCATTTTGAATCGTGATGATATCCGTGCCTGCAAATACCCCACGTTCTGCAAGATTGCTTTAAAGATTAAATCTTTCTGTCTCTTCTTTAGTCGTTTACCTTCCAGAATAAACCCTTTCCGCAAGATACACAGGAACTTGAATCTCGAACTTAGCGCAGGACTTCCAGATTGTGTCAAGACCTTTCAACATAATATACATGACAAATAATGCCATTGCCATGAATCTAATCACCATAACCTATAATAGCTGCAAGTATGTCATTTCCAAAGCGAACAGTTCCCATGAACTTTTCAACGAAGTTTTTCTCATAGTAAACGATCACCCGCCTATAACCGGCCCCCCCCACCCCCACTCTGAACAACACACTGTCAACAACCCAATAAGACCGATCTGTTACTACCTATACCTGCAACACAAGAAGAAACAACACATAGACAACTGGGCAAACTCACTATCCCAACTCTTAACTAAAACTAGTGGTTCGTATTCCGAGAGATTAGTATGAGCATGTGGCTTTGTGTGTAACAGGTGTTCCACATACATTTAGGTTTGTGATTCAAACCATTTTTTGCCCATAATCTGATCTTTTTCGAATCTTTTTAGCATGAATGGGGCTTAATGGTTTATCACTCATTTTTTCTTTTACTTTTCTTTTATCTAAACGCACTAAAACCTTATCTTAAGCTTTGATGCACATGCATCATCATCTTAGATTTTGGAAGCTACAGAAGTATACTAAAGTCTTAGATTGTGTCACTTTCTCAGAAAACCTAGTCAGAAGATTTTGGTATCCTAGAATTAACAGAGAAGGTTCTACGAGCATTCGAACGCACATTCAATTTATGCTTAGCAACAAAACACAATTAAACATGACAGAAGGAATAAACTCATTTGCATACAAAAACACATAACAAAGTTTTCGCTTTAGAAGCGTTTGCAACAGCAACATCAATTACATTCTCTTTGTTTGACACAACTTTACAAATGTATTATCTGTTTGCTTATTTTTTTCTAACATAAACTGCTTCTTTCTTTGCTTCATTCTTAGAGACATCTAAAGACAACAGGACTTGACATGTGAATCTCTAACTCTTTGGTCCCTTTCAACACCAGAATTAATCATTCCTTCTTGTATAAGATAACACATTCTTAGACTTGTTTGTTTGTGATTCTTGTTGTGTGACAACTCTGTACATTCCAGGGCTAATGACATTTGTGTTTTGATGTGTCCCGTGTTAGTTTGTTTATGTGAAGGCTGTAAAGTGACTGTATTTGACTCAACATTTTCTTTTGTTTTTAAACACCGTATGCTTTTGAGAAGCATATTGTATTTAAGGTTGTGAGACAAAGAAAAGATTAAGAACCATGTGTCCTTTGTTAAACTAGTATTCACAGAGTTACCATTTTCAACCATTTTTCATTCTACTTTCAACTCAGATAAGGTAATCTAAAAGATTCTGATTCACAGCACGAATAGCACCATATGCATAAGTTTTTCTCAGAGACATGAGCAATTACCCATCATCCATTTCCTTTTTAGTATTGAGGACCAAGTGGTCTTTTTGATTGAATCAAAAAGCTTTTATCTTCCATTTTGGCATTATCATGTTCTTTTATCAAGATTGTACTTTAAAAATCCAAAAGACACTTTCTCATCACTCAAGTTTCTGTATTCTAGAAATCCAAGAGAAATTATAGATATTGAAAAAGTATCTATTATAGAAATAATATTAAGTTAAGATCCATTTATTATAATTGATATATCCAAATTCAGTTATGCTTTGGTATTATAAAACGTAGATAAATAATCCCACAATCACAACACAAAAGATAATTAACAACAAACCCCCGCATGCCCACACACTCTAATTAATGTATCACCAATCAATCCCCACAACACCACCCATCCACAAACACAACATCAAACACCACACCCGCGGAAAAGCTATATGAAACTACTTCGAAGAACGTCCCATATCAATGATAATACCATACATGTTCAAATTACACTCAACAAACAACACTAAGTTTTTACACAACTTAGAACAGACTATCTCCCCTCAAGAATTTTAAATCTAGCTTTCAAACCCACTTGAATCACTAAAAATTTCTTTTTGACTTGTTCAAGATCATCAAGTAAAGTACTAATCACACATTCATGGTTTTAACAACACACATAGCTCAATATAATGTTGAGTGATGTGGCTTCTAAAAGTTGATCTATCAACAAATCATTTTGCCTTTTCAATCCATCAAATAAACAATCATTTTGCTCAAACTCATCTTTCATTTCTTTAATATCCTTTAAAAATAGATTCTGAAAGCCATCAAAGTAATCCGTAATTCTTTAAGAAGAGGTTTACTTGATCACGGACAAAAAATCATTAAGAGTAATCTCTTCCTTTGATGTATAAAACATGCTTGTAGTTTGCCCTTTTAACTGTTCTGCTTGGCATGTTTTTGTTTCCAGAATCTTAACACAGGGAATATAAAAGATGACGAACAGTTTTTGTTTCAACGAAGATTCTTTTGAGGATACAAAGTCCGACTAAAAGCGCATTTAAATTATTTGTAAACAGTGTCCAACAATTTATGTTTGTTCGCAACATCAAATAGATCATTCATTTTTTCATATCATTTACTGTTGACCTTTTGAAAAGCAACCTCTAAGAGTTTCCTCAGAATCTCTAACATCGAGGAATTTTACTATATTACCCTTCCTAGATGCAACATATAAACTTTTGGACATTCTAAATAAGCTTGTCTGAGTGTATAAGGATTTTCGGATACCCCAAACCCATTTTTACTTTGATCAAAACAGACGATGTTTTTGGGACCGAGCATAAACATTGCATGCAAAGAATTACAATTTTCCAAAAACAAAACAACATTCTTTTTAGTTTACCTCAGATCTAGAACAGTATCATGATATTTATCCTCGTTTTCACTTATTTTTTCTTTTAAAATTAAATGTGATTGTTTGTAATTCCTCATTTCTGTTTGAAAATGTCCCTGACCCTCTTGACTCTCAGACTATCTCGTTATTTTTTCATGATTCAAAAAATATCTCGATCATGATACAATTGAGACTCCAGCATGTTTTTGAACACGTATTTGCCCTTTCATCATCAGCTTCAGAAATTCTATTTAGAATAATTGTTTTCCTTGGTTATGGTTTTTCAAAACCCAATTCCTTTCCTTATAACATCTCAAATCAGACTGGTCAAAGTCATAATTTGTTGTTGGTAGACCTTTTGAGCAAATCTTTGTTGTTTGCAAGCTTCATCAAATAGCATTCTCTAGCAAGTGTTTCTAATGCACACAGATCATAAACATGTGTATCTTTTCAACACTGCCACTATTAACATTTCCTTTGACAGATCAATGAATATTGCTATTAATTTGATCATCATCAATGGTACTGTTAATAATATTTAGTATGAGTTGTGATACATTTTTTTCATCAATCTCATTGATGATGAAGATAGATACCTCACTTAAAATGCAGACTCATTGCATGGCTCATCATCAAGAATTTTGATCAGCCTGGTTGAATTCTTTCTGGCCATTAAGCAAATGTTTGCACAAAGTTCTCACATATACTTCCATCCTTGAACATCATCAACAAAGAGAAAATCATTCGCTCCATCAGTAAGAATTACACCGCTTCATCCTGTTTTAACCAAAAACATTTTGCTCCAATGAAATACATCGAATCACGAACCCTTGGCGTGGGACAAATTCCTAGCATAATGTCCTTTACCACCGTTTCCAACCCAGTTATAGCATTGACCCGTTGAAATCTTGCATAGATCGGAAGTTCAACAATCCTTTGAACATTTTGCAGTCTCATTTGTAAGCATTACATTCCTCAACAACTTCTTCTTGAACATAAGCTCGTCTATTATTTCTTCCAACATTACCAGAATTTCTGCTTTGAATATTCACCCTGTCACCTTGAACGACTGCTTGATTTCTGGTATTAGACGAAGCACGAAGATGATTGTTTGTTGGATTAGAGAAATTTTGAGTAATGGCTTTGGCAAGTAACAACATAGCAGATGCTAGGGGATCTTCAGAATGGTTGTGAACATCATCCTGCTCATACTCTTCATCATAATCAACTATAGATGAAGGATGTGTCACATAATAAGAAGAGGTGTTTCTGGAAGATGAACCCGTGTGTGCTACTAGAGGCAAATGATCATGAGACTTTTCTAACTTCTTTGCCCTTGAAGCATTAACCAATTTCTCAAATCGCGAAAGATAATCAAAAAGATCATCGAACGAATCAACTGTCAGTTGCTTAGCCAAACGAACTTGAGTCACATATTTCAACCATTCCGGTTGCAAACTATTCAGAAACTTTGTGTTAATTGAAACAGTTAGAAACTTCATGTTGTTTCATTCCAAATCATTCATTAACTAAGCAAAACGATTGTAGACTGAAACTAGTGACTCTCCTGGTTCAGCAACAAATTGATCAAATTCATTTGTAAAGCGCGTTTCTCTGTCAACATGGTTTTGTATAGTTCCCCTCATCAAACGTTTAACACGAGCCCACATTTCCTTGGCCGTCTTACAAGAATCCACAGAATTGTAAATCTCATTTGGAATAGAAAGAAGAATCATATTCATGAGTTCCATTTCCGCATCATAGTACAATAAGTCATCTCCTTGAAGATCCTCTACTTCTTGTAACCTTGGTAATATTGAACTTGTAGGTGTGATGTTCCTAAACACATAAGGGCCATCTTCTAGTACTTTGAGAAGCCACTTCCAGTTTTCCCTCTTGCGATTAAGAAATCGTTTGAATCTACTCGCCCAAGGTATGTAACTACCCCTTTTAAGCATGGGTGGCCTCAGTCTCAAACCGAATCAGTCAAGGATTGTTGGTATGTTTCGGATGTCTCACATGTGATTTACCCCAACGACATTATATTACCTGTATGAGTAAGTAAGAAATTAAAACAATTATAATAATAGACTTGTTTTATTGAATACATCATTGGGTCAACATTTTTTAATTACTTTGCAGTCAATTAAAGGAATATAGATTTAAGTGTTAAATAAAACTCAGTACAAATTACATGTGATTTTGCTCAAATCAAATGTGATTTTGCTTAAAATCACATGTGATTTTGTACACACCAAATCATAATCCAAACATTAGATGTCCATCAATAGCAGGCAGAAACCAAACATCAGCTTAAGACTCAAGCAACCAAACATCAACTGACGAACCGAGGATCTTGAAACCACATCTGCCAATAAATAACTTTCTTTATGATCTTTTTGTAATCCAGGAAACCAAACATCAGATCATTCTAATCTTCATCTACAATTTCGTTCAAAACGACACTTTGTGAACTATTTGAAGTTGAGTATAATCTCCATCTTTACAATTTAATTAGATTTACCAACTATATCAGCATCGATATTTTTACACATTTATCTTCGTGATGACCTAAATTATAACACCCCGTGTTTTAGGTTCATTTACGACGTCAATAAATTCATTATGTATTTTTAGTATTGTACGCGTTTGCTTTTAAATCGTAAATGTTAAGTTAAATCGCGTAAGCTAAAAATTATCATTCCATGTAAACGGGCATCAAACAATTAAATGTTTACATCAAGCAAGTGTTAAGTAATTATTTTGAGGATAATTATTAACTTTGTTCATTTTATTTTTATTGGTTGCGTAAAGTGTTTACGTTTCGTGATAAAATACGTTTAGGCATACCCGGAACCACCAAAACTTTTTTACGCTTCAACAAATACCCACGATTATACCCAATACCCAAAATTTACAAAAATATATCATATATATGCATCTATAACCAGATTTGATAGGAAAAGATCAAAGAAATATCTAATTTTCTTCCAACTTGCATTGTACATTCACCAACTAATAAATCCTTAAGACTTTTGCAAGAAAAGACCATGCCTTGACCATAAGACTTCCCATGAATTACTCATCTTGTCTTGGACTTCTTATAACACTTTTTGACTAGTCTAGGACATATATAAGACTTACACTTACAAGTAAACACACACACTCTCATTTCTAAGGTGTAAACAACAAAAATCTCTCCCTTTTCCCTCCCCATACCCACGGCTCAACTCAATAACATACCAAATCCATACAAAATTTTAATTGTAACATTTACACACATTCCTACATGATATCTAAGATAACCTAAGGTGATTTGAAGGTTTGGTTTAAGGTTTACAAGGGTTAATTAAGCAAGAAGCAAGATTAGGGTTTCATTGGTTTTTAGGGTTTTCAAGACTTGCAAGTTAGGGTTTGGTTGCTAAACAAGGGTTTAGCTTTTGTTGTTCATCACCACACATCACATTAAGGTTATCTAAAACTCTTTATGTCTTTACATTTATCATTTTATGTATATATAAGTTTTATATAGCAAAATCACCATTTAGGATACTTTTGAACATGTAAAATGGATTTTTACTTGTGATCATTGTTTTATGAACTTTTACATATGTTATGTGGTTGGTAATTTCATGTTATAATGGGATTATAAGTGTTGTACCATGTTGGTTTAAGTGTAAAAAGTATATGTATAAACTAGTAATTAAAAGTTTACTTAAGAAAGTTTATGATTAAAAGTGTTGTTAAGGACTTGTTATCTTGGACACTTGGACAAAGTATGGACTAATGGACACTATAATATGTAAGACATATGATATAAAGTATTGTAATGGACTTGTAACAAGATGGTTAGCTTAAAAGTGCAAAAACTAAGTTTAAACATGTTTTTATGAAAAACATCAAAACTTTTTGTTTTAATTCGACACATGACCTATTTATTTTATATTTTTATAAAATATTACGTCTCATGACGATTCCAAAAAGGTAAGAAACTCAAAAAACGGATTAATAACGAAAAAGATACGTAATTTACAAGTTATACGTTAATTAAACGCGTTATAAAAGAAATTTTATAAAAAAAATTTATAAAATACTTCTGCTATATAAAGTTTGTTATTTTAATCAGATCACACATATTTTTAGGATTCCAAAACAATAAGAATCGTAATTTTTCGATCAATAACAAAGGAGTTATGAATTACACGAGTTTATATACTTAAATGTATAAAAATACTTTTATAAAACTATTTTTATAAAAGTTACTGTTCATATCAGACATGAAAATTTTGAAAACACCATTAATATGATAGAACTTTTAATAACAAAGACATGCTCAAAAGAATCGCTAAAAACGGAGCTATAACAAATAAAATACGATATTTACGGGTTTTACGATAACTAAATCTATAAAAATAATTTTATAAACTGTCATGAACAGTAAAAGTAATGTTCACAGTAGGTAAAAAAAATATGAAAATGTAATATTTTGATAACTCGTCTTAATACGAAAGCGTGGACATAAGAAACGTAAGAAACGGGCTTAAAACGAAGAAATCGTGTCGTTTTTACTAATGAACAATTTATAAACATTTTAACTTTATAAATACGATTTCACGAACGCAATTAGATGGTGATGTAGCTATATAGAATTGTATATGGCATTAGTTAATCAATGTGCTTAGTACTTATACGGCCTATATTGGATTAAGTTTCATTCCGTCATTTCCGTGACGTATTTTCTGTTATATTTGGATTATCATTAACTCAAGGGTAGTTCATAGCCCCACGTTTTACATTTTAATGATTTACAAGTTTTAGGGTGAGAAATATATGCATGTTTTACAAATGGACGCAAGTGGACATTTTACATTACGATTACGTGTTTGCCTAAGTAGCGATAACCCTGTCTGAGCCCATTATCATGAACTGTTAATTACTAGGATTGTGAGCGCGAATGATATGAATAGATCTATTGGGATTGACATCCTCGTTGGGGTGATTAGCTATCACTGGACAAACTAACGTATACCATGTCGGACATAGGATGTTACGGGTTAGAACATCAACACGGGTAATGTTGGCAATTTATATTGCATTTCATACATGTCGAGCTTCAGTGTCATGAGCTTAGGAAAACGTAATTACATTTTATGATGTTTGCATCTGTTGCATTATCATGGGGAAATCTTGCGGTCCTACATTATACTTTTACAAACCTATGAATTCACTCAACAATATGTTGACGTTTTAAAGCAATGTTTTTTAGGAGGTCAATAAGCACAGGGTGCAAGGGATACATTGGTGGTTTTATATTTTGGATGTCACGTGCATGAAGATTTGGTTGCATTTCATTTTGGGATATTTGTTATGAACTAGTATCTTTGTATTTTGGAAACAATGAACAAGTAAAGCTTCGGGCTTTTGTAACAAACGCTTTGTTAAATCCAATGTATCAGTTTTAAACGACTTTTTGGGTCGTTCTTATATTATCTTGTGTTATTGATCTATGAAGTACCACCCCCAACCCATATTCCGCTGCGACCCAATTTGGGGGTGTTACAACAAGGATAACGCGTAGGACTCTTAAGATATTTCTTGTGAACAGGTCAAATGTTTTTGCTGGACTATAACCATTTTCAAACTTGCATTCATAAAAAGGGATTTTCACAGGACATATATACATACACTACTTGTTGCATTAGTTGGTTAAGACTAGATGCACTTAGGATTGATATACATGTTATGGTATAAATGTATATTACTATAAGAGTCTTATATTAAATTACTCAATATATGCTATTTTTGATTTTCAGATTCCAGTCATGTTGATTCTGAGGATCTCTACGGTTACATACAACTGCTGTGTACAGGGCCTATTTGCGGATTGCCAGATATCGCGATCCTGGGGGGGTCGATGGACCACCCGTGATGCCAGAGGACCCATATGCCTATGTGGTATCTGCTTTTCAGGCCCGCCACCATTCTAGTTTATGTGTCGGGTCCTAAGTACCACCGCTTCGCCAGAGTTTGTTCGGAGCCTGTATACCCAGAGTTCATGCCACAAGGATGAGATACTTCTAGCTGAGGAGCAGCCACTACCTGCTGCTGTCTTACCTACTGCTGATTCACCAGGCTATGTTCATGAGTCAGATCCTGAGGAGGAACCGAGGAGGATGATAATGAGGACCTTGCGGAGGTTTTGTCGATTATCTGCCGCCGGTGGAAGACGATGGCAATGATGAGAGACGAGTCATCCGATGTCTGACGATGATGAGGTTGTTGAATATTGAGGGTGATGAGGCGGAGGTGGAGGAGCACCATCTCCTGCGCTCTACAGCTGTTGCTTTAGACCGCTATTGATCAGGCCCTATTGCTGAGGCGACTGAGCCGTTTGAGGACCGAGAGTCTGCGGCCACACCCACCACCACATCCTGGCATTACCGCGGTTATGCTAGATAACATCAGATATGAGACACCGATCTACTTCCTCCTAGGGAAGAGGTTGAGATCTTCTTGCTATGCCTATCCACCTTCATCACACTTTCCCTTATGGTCATCCCACTTCCCTTAAATACCTTCTCCACCACTACCCCCCGATACTTATCACCACTACCAGTATCACCCCCCACTACCTGTCAGATTCCCCTTCAACCACCATACCAATATCATTCACAGTACTGTGTTATCTTCCTATCACCACCTTCAGTCCTATTCGTCCGTTGGGTATGAGCTGTGATGATTCGGTTTGAGAGCTGAGGTGCATCTATTCCTATTTTACTATCCATTACCACCACCCATATAACTCTCGCCACACCCAGACAGATGCACCATCATCAGGGACAACCACCTTTAGCATTTTCTTACTCTTGCTGATCGTTAGAGCAGACTGACCTGAGGTTACTCTTACGTCCTGAAAGAGGTTTCGGCATCGTCTCTTGGTCCTAGGTACGAGGTTGGAGAGAGCTCGTCTACTGCTGCTGCTAGACCGACTGGAGGTCTTAGGGCAGACTATGGTTTTGTTGCTAAATAGAAGGGAGATTATGCGGGATCTAGAGAGAGATGTCGGTTATGGGATCACCGATCACCTTGGGATGGAGCTGCTGGTTAGACATGCAGGGGCACCAAGACTGTGACATAGAGATGGGTCGACGGATGACAAAGTTTACCACTAGGGTTAGGCAAGACAAAGATGAGATCTATACCAGGTTGGATGATGAGCAGTCTGAGCGACAGCTGATGGCTGGTCGGCTCAACATGCTTTATAAGGATAGGCGTGCACATGCTCGTACTGCTAGGCTCATAGAGGCTGAGGCCATGATGTCTCGAGAGGCTTGGGGATGATCTATGGATGCGAGCGACCTTGCGCGTGCATAGGTTATGTCGTTACGTATTCAGGTGGTAGCACAGCAGGCAGTGATTACAAAGCTACAAGCAGCAGACCGCAGGAGGCAGGCGGCGATTACAAAGATGCTGGCGGCAGACCGCAGGAGGCAGAAGCAGTTCATAGAGGCACTAAAGCTGCAAAAGAGACTTCAGACTTAGATGACAGAGTTCGAGAGACAGCAGGGACCCACCAAAGGTCCTGCACAGCCAGATGCCCCAGAGGAGGCTGGTAGCAGTTCCTAGATCCTGTTATGGCTAGTTATTTTGTATAGCCTACTAAGTATTACAGGTAACTCCCGGCTAGTATGGCTTTAGGTTGTATATATTCTTTTATCTTGTAACCTAATCATTGTGATCATTTTGTATCTGAACCAATCATGTATGTTTTCCAATTATATATGGAATGGTGGTATTATGTCATGTCTGTAATTGAATTTATTATGAATGAATGTCGATTTAGTTACACCATTGTTAACTTTAATTCAGTTGTATATTTCACTGTGTGTTGTGATCTCTCTTTACTTATTGTTTATATGTCATGTCATGGTTATGATATTACGAAATCTAACGGGTATTATATTTTCTTGTAATTGAAGAAAATGGCATCAAAAAGAGCCACGAGGTCAAACATAGCCCCATAAACAACCAACACCACATCTGTCACTAATGCCCAGCTTCAGGTAATGATTGACCAAGGCATTACTGCCACTTTGGCAGCACGTGATGCTAACAGAAGTTCGAATGGCGATGACAGCCATAATTCAGGAACAGGTGTTAGAAGGATAAAACGAGCTGCTCGTGAATGTACTTACACTGACTTTCTCAAATGTCAACCATTAAACTTCAAAGGCACGGAAGGAGTTGCGTCTATCTCAATGGTTTGAAAAAATGAAGTCTGTTTTCTACATTAGCAATTGTACAGTTGAGAATCAAGTCAAGTTTGCTACTTGCACTCTCTATTCAGTTACTTTAACATGGTGGAACACCCATGTCAAGACAGTCGGTCATGATGCCGCTTATGGTATGCCTTGGAAAACACTCATGAAAATGATAACTGACAAATACGGTCCTCAAAATGATATTAAGAAACTAGAAATAAAGATTTAGGATCTGAAGGTGAAGGGTACTGACTTGACAAGTTATACCCAATGCTTTCAGGAATTGGCTTTGTTATGCGGGAAGATGTTTCCTGAAGAATCTGATAAAATTGAAAAATATGTCGGTGGTCTTCCCGACATGATTCATAGGAGTGTAGTGGCGTCTAAACCAAAGACAATGCAAGATGCAGTTGAAATCGCAACCGGGCTAATGGGTAAGAAAATCCGCACTTTTGCTGAACGCCAGACAGAGAGTAAAAGGAAGTTTGAGGACATCTCAAGGAACACTCAGAACCAACAACAACAACAACAGAACAAGAGGCAGAACACTGATCAGGCCTACACTACAGGATCTGGTGAGAAGAAGCCATACGGGGGATCTAAACCCCTATGCGCTAAATGCAATTATCACCACGATGGTCCATGTGCTCCTAAATGCCACAAATGCAACAAAGTTGGCCATTTTGCCCGTGACTGTAGGAGTACGGCAAATGCCAATAATGCTAACAACCAGAAGGGCACTGGGTCGGGTCAGAAGCCTACTTGCTATGAGTGTGGAGTTCAGGGACATTTTAAGAGGGAATGTCCAAAGCTGAACCGTGGTAACCAAGTTGGAGGTGGCAATGCTCCAGCCAAGGTGTATGCGGTAGGGCATGCAGGGACAAACCCAGACTCCAACATCGTGATGGGTACGTTCCTTCTAAACAACCGCTATGCCTCTGTCTTATTTGATACTGGTGCCGATAGAAGTTTTGTATCCACTGCATTTAGCTCCCAAATTGATATCACACCAACTGCATTAGATCACTATTATGACGTTGAACTAGCCGACGGGAGAATAATTAGGTTGAACACTATCCTTAGGGGTTGTACATTAAATATCCTGAACCACCCATTCAACATAGACTTAATGCCCATAGAACTTGGTAGTTTCGACACTATAATTGGTATGGATTGGTTGGTAAAGTACCAAGCAATCATTGTGTGTGCCGAGAAGATCGTTCGTATCCCTTGTGGAAATGAAACATTAATTGTTCACGGTGACGGAAGCAACCAAGGACACGAGGCTCATCTGCATATTATCTCGTACACCAAAATACAAGAATACATGCTAAAAGGTTGTCCAGTCTTTTCGGGAAACGTTAATACAAAGGAGACAGAAGACAAGTCGGAGAAGAAGCGACTTGAGGATGTACCAATCGTCCAGGATTTTCCTGATGTATTCCCTAAGGACTTGCCGGGTCTTCCTCTGACTCAACAAATGGAATTTTAAATCAATTTGATACCAGGTGCTGCACCCATAGCTCGGGCGCCTTATCGATTGGCACCTTCTGAAATGAAAGAGTTGTCGGAGCAACTAAAAGAACTATCTGACAAAGGCTTTATAAGACCTAGTTCCTCACCCTGGGGAGATTCGGTCTTGTTTGTCAAGAAGGACGGATCGTTTCGAATGTGCATTGATTATCGGGAATTGAATAAACTGACAGTGAAGAACCGTCATCCGCTCCCAAGAATTGATGATTTATTTGATCAGCTTTAAGAGTTGAGTGTCTACTCGAAGATCGACCTAAGGTCGGGTTATCACTAACTGAGGGTTCAAGAAGAAGACATTCTGAAGACTGCTTTCAGAACTCGTTACGGCCATTATGAATTTCAAGTTATGCCATTTGGTTTGACAAACGCGCCTGCCGTATTCATGGACCTTATGAATCGGGTGTGTAAACCATATCTGGATAAATTTGTAATTATCTTTATTGATGATATTCTGATATATTCAAAGAACAAGCAAGAACACGAAGAGAACCTTAAGTTAATCTTAAAGTTTCTTAAGAAAGAGGAGTTGTATGCCAAATTTTCCAAGTGTGAATTTTGGATTCCTAAAGTACAGTTCCCCAGTCACGTGATTGACAGCCAAGGTATTCACATGGACCCCGCCAAGATTGAATCCATTAAAGATTGGGCATCTCCTAAGTCACCAACGGAGATTCGTCAATTTTTAGGTCTTGTTGGGTATTATTGAAGATTCATTGAAGGATTTTTGAAGATTGCCAAACCAATGACCAAGCTCACTCAGAAGAAGGTCAAGTTTGTTTAGGGCGACAAGCAAGAAGCAGCTTTTCAACTGTTGAAGAAGAAGTTGTGTAGTGCACCAATACTGGCCTTACCAAAAGGAAGCGAAGATTTTATAGTATACTGTGATGCTTTAATCAAAGGATTAGGCGTTGTATTGATGCAAAGAGAGAAGGTGATTGCTTATGCATCACACCAACTGAAAATTCATGAGAAGAACTATACGACTCATGATTTGGAATTTGGAGCAGTGGTGTTCGCTCTCAAGATTTAGAGACACTATCTGTATGGAACCAAGTGCACGGTGTTCACTGATCATAAGAGTTTACAACACATACTAGATCAGAAGGAATTGAACATGAGACAACGTCGTTGGTTGGAGTTGCTTAGTGATTACGATTGCGAGATTCGTTATCATCCCAGGGAAAGCAAATGTCATTGCTGACGATTTAAGCAGGAAAGAACGAGAACCACCATTTAGAGTTTGAGCCTTAGTCATGATTATTAGCTTGGATCTTCCTAAACAAATCTTGAATGCTCAGACTGAAGCACGAAAACCAGAGAACATCAAGAACGAAGATGTTGGAGGCATGTTGGTTGAAAATTCTAAAGATCCGGAGAAGCTTAGGACGGAAAAGTTGGAAACCCGCACGGATGGAACTCTATGCTTAAATGGCAGGAGTTGGTTACCATGTTATGGTGATTTGCAGACTGTGATTATGCACGAGTCCTACAAGTCAAAATACTCTATTTATTTGGGTTCTGACAAAATGTATCAGGGCATGAAGAAGTTATATTGGTGGCCTAATATGAAGGCAAACATCGCCACATACGTTAGAAAATGACTAACGTGTGCTAAATTCAAGGTTGAACATCAAAGGCCATCAAGATTGTTGGTACAACCCTATATACCTCAATGGAAGTGGGACAACATCACTATGGATTTTGTCACGAAGCTTCCTAAGTCATCGTAAGGCTATGACACCATTTGGGTGATTGTTGACCGGCTAAGTCGGCAATCTTCGTACCGATGAGAGAGACTGATCCTATGGATAAACTTGCAAAAATATACCTAAAGGAGGTTGTCACGAGGCATGGAATACCACTTTCAATCATTTGTGATCGTGACCCGAGGTTCGCATCAAATTTCTGAAGGTCACTTCAGAAGGCTTTGGGTACTAACTTAGATATGAGTACTGCATATCATCCTCAGACTGACGGACAAAGCGAGAGGACTATTCAAACCTTGAGGATATTCTGCGTGCTTATGCGATCGACTTTGGAAAGGGTTGGGTTAACCATTCGCCATTAGTTGAATTCTCGTATAACAATAGCTATCATGCTAGCATCAAGGATGTACCATTTAAAGCACTTTACGGTCGAAAGTGTCGTTCACCTGTGTGTTGGGCCGAGGTTGGAAAAGTGTAACTCACTGGTCTGGAATTAGTTCAAGAAACAACCGAGAAGATCATCCAGATCAAGCAAAGGATGCAAGTTGCCTGTGATAGGCAAAAGAGTTACGCCAATTTAAAGCGTAAGCCGATGGAATTCCAAGTTGGGGATAAAGTTATGCTTAAAGTTTCACCTTAGAAAGGGGTCGTACATTTTGGCAAACAGGGGAAGTTGAACCCTAGGTACGTTGGACCATTCAAGGTGTTGGAAAAGGTTGGATCCATTGCATACAAGCTTGAGCTTCCGCAAGAGCTGAGCAGGGTACACAATACGTTCCATGTATCCAACTTGAAAAAGTGCTATGCCGACGAACCATTAGCCGTTCCGTTGGATGTAATTCACTTTGATGACAAGATTTAATTTGTCGAGGAGCCGGTAGAAATCATGGACCGTGAAGTTAAACGGTTGAAGCAAAGCCGCATTCCAATAATCAAGGTTCGATGGAACTCTAGGAGAGGTCCTGAGTTCACATGGGAACGCGAAGATCAATTCAGGAAGAAATATCCACACCTCTTCACAAAGACCGCACCGTCATCAAGTGCCGCGTCTTAAGCCTTGAGGACAAGGCTCACTTAACGGGGGGAGACTATAACACCCCATGTTTTAGGGTCATTTACGACGTCAATAAATTCACTATGTATTTTTAGTATTGTACGCGTTTGCTTTTAAATCGTAATCGTTAAGTTAAATCGCGTAAGCTAAAAATTATCGTTCAATGTAAACGGGCATCAAACAATTAAATGTTTACATCAAGCAAGTGTTAAGTAATTATTTTGAGGATAATTATTAACTTTGTTCATTTTATTTTTATTGGTTGCGTAAAGTGTTTACGTTTCGCGATAAAATACGTTTAGGCATACCCGGAACCACCAAAACTTTTCTACGCTTCAACAAATACCCACGATTATACCCAATACCTAAAATTTACAAAAATATATCATACATATGCATCTATAACCTGATTTTATAGGAAAAGATCAAAGAAATATCTAATTTTCTTCCAACTTGCATTGTACATTTACCAACTAATAAATCCTTAAGACTTTTGCAAGAAAAGACCATGCCTTGACCATAAGACTTCCCATGAATTACTCATCTTGTCTTGGACTTCTTATAACACTTTTTGACTAGTCTAGGACATATATAAGACTTACACTTAAAAGTAAATACACACACTCTCATTTCTAAGGTGTAAACAACAAAAATCTCTCGTTTTTCCCTCCCCATACCCATGACTCAACTCAATAACATACCAAATCCATACAAAATTTTAATTGTAACACTTATACACATTCCTACATGATATTTAAGATAACCTAAGGTGATTTGAAGGTTTGGTTTAAGGTTTACAAGGGTTAATTAAGCAAGAAGCTAGATTAGGGTCTCATTGGTTTTTAGGGTTTTCAAGACTTGCAAGTTAGGGTTTGGTTGCTAAACAAGGGTTTAGCTTTTGTTGTTCATCACCACACATCACGTTAAGGTTATCTAAAACTCTTTATGTCTTTACATTTATCATTTTGTGTATATATAAGTTTTATATAGCAAAATCACCATTTAGGATACTTTTGAACATGTAAAATGGATTTTTACTTGTGATCATTATTTTATGAACTTTTACATATGTTATGTGGTTGGTAATTTCATGTTATAATGGGATTATAAGTGTTGTACCATGTTGTTTTAAGTGTAAAAAGTATATGTATAAACTAGTAATTAAAAGTTTACTTAAGAAAGTTTATGATTAAAAGTGTTGTTAAGGACTTGTTATCTTGGACACTTGGACAAAGTATGGACTAATGGACACTATAATATGTAAGACATATGATATAAAGTATTGTAATGGACTTGTAAAAAGATGGTTAGCTTAAAAGTGCAAAAACTAAGTTTAAACATGTTTTTATGAAAAACATCAAAACTTTCTGTTTTAATTCAACACATGACCTGTTTATTTTATATTTTTATAAAATATTAAGTCTCATGACGATTCCAAAAAGGTAAGAAACTCGAAAAACGGATTAATAACGAAAAAGATACGTAATTTACAAGTTATACGTTAATTAAACGCGTTATAAAAGAAATTTTATAAAAACAATTTATTAAATACTTCTGCTATATAAAGTTTATTATTTTACTCATATCACACATATTTTTAGGATTCCAAAACAATAAGAATCGTAATTTTTCGATCAATAACGAAGGAGTTATGAATTACGCGAGTTTATATACTTAAATGTATAAAAATACTTTTATATAACTATTTTAATAAAAGTTACTGTTCATCTCAGACATGAACATTTTGAAAACACCATTAATATGATATAACTTTTAATAACAAAGACGTGCTCGAAAGAATCGCTAAAAACGGAGCTATAACGAATAAAATACGACATTTAAGGGTTTTACGATAAATAAATCTATAAAAATAATTTTATAAACTGTTATGAACAATAAAAGTACTGTTCATAGTAGGTCAAAAATATGAAACTGTAATATTTTGATAACTCGTCTTAATACGAAAGCGTGGACATAAGAAACGTAAGAAACGTGCTTAAAATGAATCGCGTCGTTTTTACTAATGAGCTATTTATAAATGTTTTAACTTTATAAATACGATTCACAAACGCAATTAGATGGTGATGTAGCTATATAGAATTGTATACGGCATTAGTTAATCAATGTGCTTAGTACTTATACGACCTATATTGGATTAGGTTGCATTATGTCATTTCAGTGACGCATTTTCTGTTATATTTGGATTATTATTAACTCAAGGTGAGTTCATAGCCCCACGTTTTATATTTTAATGATTTACAAGTTTTGAGGTGAGAAATATATGCATG
The DNA here is from genome assembly GCA_026074375.1 of Tanacetum coccineum. Taxonomy (NCBI): domain Eukaryota; kingdom Viridiplantae; phylum Streptophyta; class Magnoliopsida; order Asterales; family Asteraceae; genus Tanacetum; species Tanacetum coccineum. Next base: position 22,317 of record BQNB010045571.1, read on the forward strand.
TTTTACAAATGGACGCAAATGGACATTTTACATTACGATTACGTGTTTGCCTAAGTAGCGATAACCCTGTCTGAGTCCATTATCATGAACTGTCAATTACTAGGATTGTGAGCGCGAATAATATGAATAGATCTATTGGGATTGACATTCCCGTTCGGGTGATTAGCTATCACTGGACAAACAAATGTATACCATGTCGGACTAAGGTCGTTGCGGGTTAGAACATCAACACGGGCAATGTTGGCAATTTATATTGCATTTCATACATGTCGAGCTTCAGTGTCATGAGCTTAGGAAAACGTAATTACATTTTTGATGTTTGCATCTGCTGCATTATCATGGGGAAATCTTGCGGTCCTACATTATACTTTTACAAACCTATGAATTCACTCAACAATATGTTGACGTTTTAAAGCAATGTTTTTCAGGAGGTCAATAAGCACAGGGTGCAAGGGATACATTGGTGGTTTTATATTTTGGATGTCACGTGCATGAAGATTTGGTTGCATTACATTTTGGGATAATTGTTATGAACTTAAATCTTGTATTTTGAACAATGAACATGTAAAGCTTCGGGCTTTTGTAACAACACTTTGCTAAATCCAATGTATCAGTTTTAAACGGCTTTTAATGGTCGTTCTTATATATATCTTGTGTTATTGATCTATGAAGTACCACCCCCAACCCATATTCCGCTGCGACCCAATTTGGGGGTGTTACATAAATTATAACAACAAAAGTATAAATCGAATTAAGAACCTAAATAAGCAACATCTATTGGTTAGAAATAAAATAAGCAACAATATAAGCAAAATCTAATGATTATATCCCAAATAAGCAAAAATAAGCAACACAATCCTAAAAATCTAAAAACCTAAATAGGAAACATCTTTTTTTTTTCTTAATGGTAAATTTATTAAGAAAGGCCACAAAGGGCAGAGTACAAAGGCACAAAGTGATTTAACAACTAGGACACATCCCTTGTAAATCAAGATTGGCCATAATAAACATTGGCATTGGACAAATCCCAAGCTCAAATGCATAAACAACAAAAAAGCATACCAAAGCTAATTACATAAGAAAAACTAAAACTTATTTAAGAAAAGAAGCATACTCTGAATCATTAATGCAAGATGAGACCAATCAGCCTGCATCAAACCATCACCATATGCTAATTCCTTAAGATAAGCCATACATAAACTAGCAAGGTACATCAGTATTACATAAGCATAAAATAAACTCATACTTGCAACATAAACCAAGTATAGCATACCATCACTAAACATCTTCTGCTACATCAAATTATACCATTCATTCCAGCAATAATACTTAATCACAAACCAAAAGAAGTGCCATGTTGGCAGCCTGAACAAGTTTGGCTCCTTAAAAAACCTCATCATGTAAAATCCAGTGGGAAAAAGCATGATAAGGAAAAAGGAGTACAACACTTGCCTAGACCTTCCCCATACCTTCATTGACATCTTGGTGCTTAAAACCAGGAACCTTCTTCTCTTACTGATATCCCTCAAGAGCTTCCTGTACCAACATAGATATACCTGCCCAAAGCACCACAACATGGGAAACCACATGATAAAGGAGCCATTGTTAGACCCATAAAGCTTACAGATGCAACATATATGGATAGTCCTCACAAGGCCCTCACCTATAATGGTACACTTAGAGCTCTATAGGAAACAAGCCCCTAAATCGATACTGGCCATCCATGGAAACTATAAATCCCTCTAGCTAAGAAGACTAATGTTAGATGAATTAAAAGGAAAGAAGTACAAAGTCATTCTTACTGACCAAATACCATGCAGAATAGTACTATGATAATCCCAAAGACTAGTCCCATCATTAGACCAATCCACCCACACATTGTTTAAGGAATCATAATTACTAAAAGTTACATACCTATCAGAACCACCAATAAGCACACGACTACTGGATTCACATTCCTTAAGACTATATATCATGTTGCAATCCCATATGTCAATCCCACTATTGAAACAGTTATTCCAAAACCTACCAATACTACATTCACTAATAAACAACATCTATTTGTGTCTAATTATAAACTGTATTTTAATATAACTTGTGTACTTTTTGTACTTTAATGTCATTTTATACTTAAGGTACCTTATCAAATATATCAAAAAAATAAAAAGCCCCGTCTCCTTTACCAACTCTCATAAGCTCTAGCTCTTATATGCTTTAAGCTTCAGCTCCAACCACTTATGCTAACATCACCAATAAAACTCATAACAACATAAATGCCCATTCATAAATAAAAACATATTAAATCACATGTGATTATCATAGTCTCATTTCATCAAACACTTGGTGTGCATCAACAATCATAACAACAACAAGGATAAACACAACTACAACAACCTATCAAAATAAGCAAGAATAAGCATGAAAACCTTAAAAAGCTAAAAACCTAAATAAGCAACATGTAGTGCTATATCCAAAATAAGCAACAATTAATAAACAAAATAAGCAACATCTACAAATAATATCCCAAATAAGCAACAAAACCTAAATAAGCACCAAAATAAGCAACGAATCACCTTTAGATAGTGCTAACTCATCTCGTATGTCCATTGTATAGCGTTAATTTTGATCAATTTAACATGAATAGCGGTTAGGGTTTCATTACGGCGGTTTGGCGGTGGATTTGAGGGTGGTTGGTGTGTGAAAATAGTGTTTGTGTGTGTGTAATGGTTGAGAATGGGTATGACTAATGAATAAACACGACCCCTATCAATTAAGTAAGTGAGATAGTGTAATTACCAAAATGCCACTCGATAAATAATAACAATAAAATGCTAAAATATCTCAATCGTCAGATTGAATTTGGATCTAAGGTTGAGATAGAGCGCTTTGTTCTTTCATTTATTCATGTTCTATGTTGAACTTTTGTGCAACTAGAACTTATTACTCAAATCTTGGACGAAAGTGATTTGTTTCGAATGAACCTAACCTCACCAATACAAAAATCATCCATGCTGATTTTACCAACACATCCATAGAATGTTTTGAAAATTGGTTCTTTAATCGATCTGGTCGAGTCACTGGATCACTAGGTTACCGGTTCAACCGGTTCGACCACCGGATCATTCCGGTCGTCTAAAAATAAAAAATCATGAATATCTTATATATTGAGCCTAAAAACCATTTACTAACAAATATAACATGTAAAAATAAATTACGTCGCAAATATATATAATTAACTTGCCTTATTTATGAAAAAACATTAAAAAACAAAAACACTGCCATGTCTCGAAAATCAGGTTGACCTGGGTCACTTCAAACTGAACGAGTCTAACCGAGTTTCGAATATATAAAACCCAATTTAATATGACTCGTTTTTCGACTAGAACCTGGTTTAACCGGTCAGGTTGAACATGGTTTTAAAACATTGCATCATATAATTTACTTTTCTAAAAAAAACAAACACAAAACCATTTTCCTAAATAACAAAAGTTAGAATTGTTATTTCCCCCTTTCCCCATTAACCACCGCCTCCCTCCTACTTCTCCCTTGCCATTTCCCTCAAAATCAAATCACCAAAACCCTAACCCTAATATAAAACCATGTCATACCAGCACGAGTCAGACGACGACCACGGTAACCGTCATCTCTACAACCCCTACCAAGACCTAAACCTCCCAACCCAAACCCTATACAAGCTCCCCATTTCCTCTGAGTATCTTCTCCAAGAAGAATTCATCGCTCAACACCGTTCATGGGGGAAAACTTAACCTATTACATGGGGATCGGCTACCTTGGCAGCGCCATCATCGGTGCCGCAAAAGGTGCTATTGAGGGTGTTCAAGCTTTTGAATCAGGGGATACCATGAAGCTTAAGGCTAATAGGATTTTAAATGCATGTGGGCTTTCTGGAAGGATCATTGGGAATGGAGCCAACGTTATCGGCTTGTTGTATGTGGGTATGGAGAGCGGGATGGTTGTAGTTAGGGATGTCGATGATGTTTCTAATAGTGTGGCTGCTGGTTTGGGGACGGGGCATTGTTTAAGGGCCCTAGTGGTGTGAGGTCTGCCACTCTTACGGGTGCCATTGGTAGGATTACAGTCAGGATTATGGTTGCTGCGAAACAAGTCTTGAAAAGATTTGTGCTGATTTGAGTGTTTTCGGTGTGAGGTCAGTTTTAAGTGGAATTGTTAAGTTTTGATCATTTGAGATGTTTTAAAGGTGTATTAGCGGTTTATGATATTCGATGACTTGATATATTTTGATATGCGATAAAATGCGTAACTTTTTAATCAAATATGTACTGAATTGGTATGAAGAAAATGGTTAGTTTCAAATAAATTTATGCAGACATTGATTGATATGGCAATTGTATAATTCTTACATGTTTTTGTAGCATCTTTGGTGGATCATTGTTTCTACTGGTGAAAACATTCATTGAATATCGGTATATGATGTGATGAGTTGTTGCTAACTTGTTTATGTGCTTACTTGTGAAGTATAGTCGTTTGTAAAGTATGTTATATTTGCATCGGTTAAGGGGTTAAGTTAAAGTTTGAGCCTTCTAAACAAAATACAGTGATTATGAATTATGAGCCACCCACTGACCTGACAAGTTCTAATAAAAATCTTTCCGTTTTCCCTCTATCCTTGCTAAGTGATGACATCAAATAACGTCACTTTTATGGCATCATTTATCCTATGAAAATAACCCATTTTATATAGTTATTGCAAAGAATTGTTACTTAATCATTTGTATTTGATAATTGCAGTAATTATGGAGTACTTGGTGAAGATTAGCAAAAAGGCATGCATTCTGGAGCTTAAACGAAGATATTTAAAGATTACTGTTCTAACAACTAATATGCCGTATCCATCAAGGAAGATACGACGTATATGTGCCTGTACTTCACTAAAGACCACGAAGGAAACAAGAATAATACACCGTATCCAGAGAATCCTATACGCCGTATTCAAGTTATAGAATGTGAAGATTTTGGAAGATATCGAACGTGGTCCCTACTCCAGAAACCCCCCAATACGCTGTATCGAAGACTTTCGATATGTCATATCAACCTTTTTCCAGACCTTATAAATAGAAAACTCAAAAACAAGTTTTAAGTGTGCTAAATCATATTTTCGATACCTAAACCATAAAAGTCGATCTTCAGAGGAAAAGAAGAGCATAAGAGGTCTTGCAACGTAATCAATTCCATAAGAAACAACTTGTAATCTCTTATACTCTTGTAATCGTATACTGTATATTTGATATAATTACCCCTAAAAAGGCGATTATCATTTTGGCGCCGCTGCCGGGGAAGATTGTATACGATTGTCGTTGCGTTTGACAATTAGTGCTTTGAAGATCCTTCCATGAGAAGTTATTTTGCTTATTTTCATATAAAAAAATATATACAAATTTTTTTTCTTTTATTAGTATATATATGAGATAAACAAAAAAATCAAAAAAATTAAAAAATGTCCTAAAAAGAAAAAAAAATATATCATCAATATAATGTTCTCAACTTGAACACTATCAAAATAAGTTCCCGAACAAAAGATTTAAAACTTGCCTTTTGTGTCACTTGCGAGGTACGGTTCACCTTTGAAAGATAAACAAACTATAAGAGGGGTATAAGGACGTTCCAACGAACTACGACCCTAAAGGAGAAGGTTTTTAATAGCTTTGCGCTTTCCTACTCCTCCGGTCCTTTGTGCGTTTTCTTTTAGAGAGCTACCGTGAAGCTTGTTGATTATTAGGTTTAAGTTGTCTTATCTCATTGTCCGTTATTAAAATAAATGGTGAATTAGTTGTAGAAAAAAAACCAAAAAAAAAATAATAATAATAAAAAATTAGTATAAATTTTCTTTTTATACTTTAGTGCATGCGCACTCGTTCTCAATCCCGTAATTCTAACCGTCAACAACAACAAGTTTCACCGACTTTTGTTTAACCATTTGATCTTGAGGAACCAATTAATAATCAAGATCCTCCAGATCCTCCCGTAGTTACGATGGCCGATAATCGTACTATGGTTAGGTCACCACAAAACCCTTGCCAGTCTCTCAGGCTGAAAACACCCTTATCCGTTAGATTTAGGATTTAACATAGGTATAAGCAATAGTTTAACATAGAATAGAATAACTTATTTAGATAACAAACATATTAATAAATTGAAAGATTGTTTCTCGCTCTTAGTGATCGACACCCTACTTACCATGAAACTACCACCGATCGGGTACACTACCCGTTAAAGTGTTATTTTTGGTTAAATCGGAAAAAATATAAATCATCAAGTTCGTTATACTTAGTTTTCTTCATCAGTGATCATTACATAGAGTCTACAGAATTGAAGATTCAAAAAATGGTTAACATATGGGTTTCAGGGGAAGCTTATTGTTAAAATGTTTAACCATTTACATGCACCACTTGAGGGGAAGTGTTTCGTTACTACTGCTGATCTTTATTACTACTGCTAGTTTATGTTTCTACTGCTCAAAGTCATTTTTCGTATTATGCTTCATGGCGGGTATTTTGAGTATTGGAAGGCTGGATTAGTAGTTGTGGTATATGGTTTGTAGCTGTTTTGATCCAAGTTGCATATCTACAGAAGACCCCTATTTGATAATTACAAAAAGGGGAAGAAGATTACAAGTTTATTGATTTGCAGCTTATTATATGTGGTGGCATGATACAAAGGATATCTACTTAAGGGGAAGTTTTGTTTCATTCAGGGAGATGATTACATCTCAACTTCAGGGGAAGCTTTGGCTTTATGATGAAGTTCGTACACGACTTTGTTTGTTTTGTCATCATCAAATAGGGGAAGATTGTTGGGATTCTTGATTTGATGAGACAAAATAAATAAAAGAATGAAACAAAAGGACTAAAAACGTCATTAAAGAATTCTACAAGCTGGTGGAGAATATGTAGATTCTGGAAGATCTCCTTAAGAAGATAAAGATAACAGAAGATATTCTCTAAATATTCAAAAGATTTACTTGTCTAATGTTTATCTTCCTTTGTAAGTCTTGATCACTCCCTATATAAAGAGATCATCGACACATAGTTTTGTGTGCATAGAAAATATGTAGATGTCTTATAAAGGTGTGTGTGAGTTCTAGGCGTGAGTTCTCTAAGTAGACGCCTAGAAGTTATGTATAGCCCCAAGGATCTTTGATCCCTGTTAGATTGTAACCGTTCTAGAATTGATCATCTAGAATTGGGGCTTGATGGAAACATATGATAATAAAACCTTGTTTAAATAACATTGAATCGTGTTCATTATATTCCACTGCATTGTATCTATATTCTTTGTTATTTTTATTAATCCTAGATATAAATATCTAACCAATCTGAGCTTACAACTATCTTTACGTTTTCACAATTAGTATCAAAGCCTCGTGGCTCCTATACAGTTCCAACCACTCCCAATATAAGAATTCATAAAGATCACCCAATTAAAAATGTGATTGGTGATGTGAAGTCATCTGTTCAGACAAAAAAAATGACAAAACCTACATATAAACAAGTCATCTTTTCAGACAAGAAGAATGGCAAAACCTACATATAAACAAGGGTTTCTCAGTGTTGTATATGAACAGAAAACACATGATACCCTGAATACTTGTTTATATGCTTGTTTCCTATCACAGATTGAACCCACAAGCATTGCTAAAGCTCTATCTGATTCATCTTAGGTGGAAGCAATACAGGAAGAACTTCCCCAATTCAAACTCCAACAGGTTTAGATACTTGTGCATTTGCCTATTGGAAAGAGGGCCATTGGAACAAAATAGGTCTTCAGAAACAAGAAAGATGAAAGAGGGATTATGATTAGGAATAAAGCAAGGTTGGTTGCACAGGGTCATAGATAAGAAGAAGGTATTGACTATGAAGAAGTAGAGTCTTTCAGATTATTTTAGATTCCACAAAGCAGCATATATTCTTGGAATCAAGATCTATAAAGATAGATCAAGGCGGTTAATTGGTTTGTGTCAAAGTGCTTATATTGAGAAAATCTTAAAAAGATTTTACATGGAGAATTCCAAGCATGTATCCTCGTGCAAGAAAAGCTAAAATTGAGTAAATCTCAAAGTGCTTCAACGCCTGCTGACGTGAAGCGCATGCAAAATTTACCATATGCCTCAGCTGTGGGATCTATTATGTATGCTGTGAGATGCACTCGCCCTGATGTTGCGTTCGCTCAGAACATAACAAGCCGATTTCAATAGAATCTAGGAGATCTACACTGGACTGCTGTTAAGAACATTCTAAAGTATATTCGCAATACTAAAGATATGTTTCTGGTTTACGGTGGTGATATAAAACGAGAGCTCAGGGTTTTTTGCTACACTAATGCTGGATATCCGACGGATGCTGATGACCTCAAGTATCAGACTGGATATGTATTCGTTTTAAATGGGGGTGATGTGGACTGGGAAAGTACAAAGCAGAGTATCTTTGCAACTTCATTTGCAGAAGTTGAATATATAGCTGCTTACGACACTTCAAAGGAGGCGGTCTGGATTAGGAAATTCATTTCAGAGCTTAGTGTTGTTCCCACAATTAAAGAATTTATAATGATGTATTGTGACAATACCGGAGCAATTACTATAGCTAACGAATCAGCAATCACTAAAGGTGCTAGACATTATTGTGCCAAAGTTTATTACCTTCGTGAAGTTATTGAATTAGGCGACGTTAAGATAGAAAAAGTTCACACATATGACAACTTAGCTGACCCTTTTACGAATACGTTACCTTTGGCTAAGCATTCAGAACATACTCATAATATAGGAATTCTTTCAGCTAGTAGTCTCATGTAAATTTGTGTTTTATTAGTATTTGGATATTTGGGATTGTAAAACAATTTTTATTTTCTAATGAATAAAGATACTTGGTGTTTGTTTTTCATTCATATAATAATTGTTGTTCTCTATTTGCATGTTTAATTCGTGAATGATACCATCATTCTAAATATGTCCATTGTCGGTTAACAATATGGGAATATTATTACATAAGGCAAATGTGAGTATTTGTTGTATTATTTGAATATATGGATTGTTCCGGCCAAACTCATATGTTATTCACAAGGGATGCATATTGGACACCCCAAACTTCGAATATATACTTTTGGATCCTTTTCATGAGTAAGATATCAAAAATGGTTAAATAAGTCATCCTTAAACTTAAGATGCAAGCTAGTTCTGTATGTGTGGATATCACTTTTTGATTATAAGTCAAACGATATCCTGAATAAGGTAGTTATAAAGGCTATTCTTGGAAGTGATGTGAAGCAGCATCCACAACACTTGTAGTCAACAAAGAATTTGTTCCTCCACTTGATAAGTGCAGAAAGATACCATGGGTCCTCTTCAAAGTTAATCAAATAATTACATGGCCGTGCCCAAAGGGTATTACAAGATGATTCTTGATTACATTTGGTAAATCTGAATTATTTCTTTAACGAGAAACATAATGTTAAACTATATGGGATGAGTTATGTTAGCCTTAAAATATGGTGACAAACACGGAATTACATTAGTTCATTTATAGAGTGACACGTAAGGACTAATAATGACTAAACAGGTCCATGAGTCCCGATACTATCCTATGGGTGTCAAAAGCCGTCACAATATCACGCAGGGTTGGGAGAGCCGAGACTAAAGTTGCTATCCTTGGGATGATCTAGCCTTCTTTGTTATTTTTGTTAATCCTAGATATAAATATCTAACCAATCTTGAGCTTAAATGATCTTAGAGTCTAGCAGATCATTTTTAGACTCTACAAATCCTAAATCAAATGGATAGGGGGGGGGGAGGTTTCAGCCTAAGAGACTGGCACAGTTTTGGTGGTGACTAAAACCAATTCAAGATACTAAAACATACGCAAGCAAATTAACAGAAGATAAAAAAGCGGTCTAGCCAAATATAAGAAAACTGTATTAACCATTATTAATCCAATCAGAACGTTAGTTTGTTTATTAGTGCAATGATTACTTATCTCGAGGTGGCATATCATTCTTAAGACTTAGGCGTTACTTCTTCCTAAGACCTAGACACGTAGAACTCTGTCACAATTAAACGCATCCGCATAAAGCATCCTTATTTATTGCTTATAATCCATCTTAAGGATTAAAGAAATGGTGATCTTGTTAAACCCTAGCTCATAGAGACTTTACCCACTTACTGCTTAATGGCAATTCATACACTAGTAGTCTACTAACCAGGTCTTTACCAATTAATCGAGAACGTACTCGTTGATACCAAGGTCACTGGTTACACATACCATTTTCCATTAAAACTAGACTTAAATGACAAAAAACGTACCAAAAATACATTGTATTTGTATGTTTTCACTTATATTGTGCGGGAAACGGATATCCGACAAAAGGACGAAAAAATCAAGCCAAAATAGACAAAACAGGGCACGGAATGGAAAGAGCATGAGAAGTTAAAAATTTAAAGTCAAAAGTAAACCAAAAAGTCAACCCTGACAAAGTCAAAGTCAAAGACAAAGCCAAAATCGAAGAAATACTTAATGGGTTAACCCGCACCCATCTAATGGGTCGGGTCAGCCCATTAAGGTATTACATGAAGACTTAAATGGTTATTAAACCATTTAAAACCCTTTTTACATATCCGGCCCAATCCTTGGCCCAAGACCCTTAACTTAACAGCCCAAAACATATGAACCAAACGGCTGTTTCATCACAAGGACCATCTTTGCAAACACAACATACACTTTCAGGGGCTTAACTTGCCACCCCCTAACCTTATATCACTATAAGGACTGTGGGTGTAAAACAACCATACTACATGAGGGACCATTCCTGCCATTACCCCAAACCTTTACCCTGTGATATCAAAACACTGTATATCTTCCCCATATTTCCCGCCAAACCCTTTTGGCACTATTCACCCGTCACTTTCCTTCTACCCCACAACAAAAACATCACCATCCCTCCTCTACCCCACTTCACATAAGTCAAATGCCACCTTGGCAATCCCCTTAAACCCAATTCAACAAGGAATAAAGACAAAGATTGAATGGTTTAGATCAAAAGGCTTGGAGAGCACACAAAATGGACGACTATGATGACTTTGGGACCCTACTCACACAAAAAGCACACCCTTGAACCCTCTCAGTGAAGAAACACAAGATGAAGACCTAAGACTTTGTAGTTTATCTATAAATAGGACCTTGTAACCCCGTATGAGGCATCTAGGTTAATTTTTTAGCTTATTTTACTTAATGTTTTACTTATTTACTTTTAAATTCTAAGCATTGTAATCTTATTAAGTTTAATGAAAGTTTGAGGAATTTTATGTTTTAAAATCTTTTTTAAGCTCTTATTGTTTTCAAGTCGTGGTTAAGTTACTAAACGATCTTATTAAAACTCTTATAAGTTGTTTATAACTTAAACAATGAAAACTTTCTAGTTTTTTTGTTGTTTAAGAACTAGTTTAAAAAATCACTCAAAAAGCTATTTGGATGATAAGCCAAACCTGGATGGGCCTATTGCTGTCACTAGCTTATCTTTGATAAGCTAGAGCTTGTAGACAAAGCTCTTAAGAGCTTAATTGCCCTTGTTTAGAGCAAAGGGCTTTGTAAGTTCCATTTTTTTCATTTTCTTGTATTTTTACTGTAGCATTGCTTATTGTGCTTATTTATTGCTTATATCTGCTTATCTATGCTTAGTTATGATGTTTGTAGTTTATATTACTTAGTTGTAGTTTAAAAATCATTTGTTTGAAGTTTTCTTAAAATCTGTCATTTTAGCATAAAAAGTAGCATAATTTGTTCTAGCTTAATCTAGTGCTTATTTGTAGTTGAAATCTGTCTAATATTGATAATATAGCTTATTGAACATCTGGTCTTTTCAATTTGAGGCTTAAATCACTTTAAAAATGGCTTATGGATATTTAAAGGGGTGTTTGGTACAAGAGACCCAAATAGGTCAAACTGGTTAAAACTGTATTAGGTCAATTTGCAAACTTATACAAACCTTATTCAAGTCATCTTAAGCTGTTTTCAAAAGCATTTAAGTTTTGAAGCTTGTTTTTAAAGTTTTCCTAATAATTTTTTGAATCTGTGTTCTAAAAACAGATTGTATTGGCTTATTTGATTGAGCTTTTGAAAACAGCCTTCAAGTGTTGTTTTTGGTGTTGTTTTAGAGTCACAATGCAGTAGACTAAAGTTGTTTACATGTCCATTAGTTGTATAAGTTTTTGTCAAAACCTGTCATAGTTGGTTAAGTGTTGAAATCTTTGAAAAACTACTTTTTCAATTAGCTTTTCAGGCTTATTCTTAATTTTAAAATACTTTTTGAATGTTGATATGAGTTCTTTGAGGTCCAAAGTTGATTTGTTTTGAGGTCTTAAGCCCATAAGGTTCTATTTGATTGCTTATTTTTAAGCTGGATTTGAAAGATTAACAATCAGCACACACTGAGTGAAAACCAGCTTTTTCATAAGCCATTTTCATGGCTCATTTGATTTTCAAACTCCTTTTAGTTTGGTGATTATTTTAGCCCTTAGGATAAGCTTTTCATAGGTATAAGCCTTAAGTCCATAAGGTTCCATTTTGTGGCTTAAAATTAAGCCCAAAAGTGCCCTTGTGGGCTGTTTGGATAGCAGTTTGGACCCAAGAGCTTATTTGCTTTTCAGAGCTTTTGGGCTTATTGAATTTGTTTACATTGTGCTTAATCTTGCTTATTAGGGTAGCTTTTAAGTTTTTTTAGCTTAGTTAGCTTATTTAGAGCTTATTAGCTTTTAACTTAGAAATTTTTAAGTATTTAAGCCCTTTGAAGTATTTCTGTCAATGTAGCTTAGTTTAGCTTGTTTTGCTAACTTATTTTTGTTCTTAAGTGCTTATTAGATATAGCTTATTATCTGTCTTAGCTTTTTTTTACTTTGCTTATTTGTGTTTAATATGCCCAACAGTTTAGGCCTTAAGCCTTGTTAGTATAAAAAAGCTTTCTGTCAACTTTAAGAGCTTATTTCTAAGCTTATTTGAGTGTTTCAAAAATAGTGTCTTTACAAAAGTTGCTTATTTTTAGCTTAACTAAAAAGTTGTAAAAAATGGCAAATAAAAACATTTGGGAGTAGGGGAAGTCCCAAGTGAGCAGGGCTCGAACTCGGGACCTCAACCCTACTCACCAAACGTTTTTAACACACACCACAACACCACTCTGCCCTTGGGTCTTTTCCGTTTGGATTTGCATACATTATTGTTATATCAACTTTTTACCCCATTTAGCTTATAAGCCGTTTTGGCTTTTTAACAGCTTATTCTGATAAGCTGTGTTACCCAGCTTATTTTTCTTAGATCCAGCTTTGTTCAAGGGACTTTTTGTGATTTTTTATAATTCATTTAGTATTTTTAATATTTAATTTAGTTTAAAATCGTTTTTAATTCATAATAAAAAATATAAAAGTCAAAAAAATATAATTCTTTTTTTTTAAATTTTCTTTTATCAAATAGGACTTAGGAAAATTAGATTTGCTTTCGTAGAGTTAAAATTGTAGATTTTAGTTTTTTAAAGAACGGGATTAGATCCCGTTCACGTTTTTCGTGTTTTTAAGCTTAAATCGCTTTCGTTTTTGGTTTAGTTTTCTTAGTTCTTGCATTTTAGTCAATTAGGACTTATAAAAGTTAAAAAGATCATTTTAGGATTTAATTTTGATAAATTAGGATTTTAAGTCGCGTTTTTAGGATTCCTGTTTGCGTTTTTAGTTTAAATTTGTGTTGCCTTAATTGTTTTTAGTATAGATTGCATTAATTTTCCCGTAGATTTAGAAAACAAATCAAAATCTTTTTCCATTCAAGCATCAAATATCAAACCGACTTTCGACTTTCCATTGCATTCCTCGTCGGGGAACGACCCGGGAGATTTTAGATTTTACTTTGGTCAAAAGTAATTTCGTAAAATCTTTTGGAATACGTATACTATATATTTAATATAATTACCCTTAAGGATTTTTCCAGTTAAGCATTTATTCGATCTATTACAAGTACACAACCAAACACCTCACGAAAGAGGAAGATGAAAACACTCAAATCACTCAACTAATCTATGTGGTAATGTCGTACCCCGCCAAGGCGGAAACGCGAGGCGTAACGAGAATGGATATCATCACAACACAATAGTGCCTATATAGAGAACTACAATGCATAAAAGAAACCATGGTATAGACACAAGGTATCATGAAAATACCCAAACAAACATAAAAGATAACTGGCGTCTTGTATTGAAGCAAAAGCGGGTTCACGTTAATATCAAGACATGCAAAACATTCAAAATAAACCTAAGCAATTCAAATCAACAACATCCAATATTCATTCATGCAAGAACTAGGATATTAAACTCCATAAGCTGCCTATGGTCTCTCTAGCCACTCTTCTTATTCTTAAGATCCTCATGATGCTCACCTGAAAATGATGCTTAAAAAAGTCAACACAAAGGTTGATGAGAGTCATAGGTTTACGACACATAATTAAAACTTTTAATTAATTACTGTAATTAATAAAAGCAAGGTAGGACAAATATAAACTATCATGAACTTATGCTAACACGCAATCCAATCATCATATCAAATTAACAAAATCATATACTGGGTAGCCGTACCCCTCTGATCCAATCAAACACTGAGTAGGCATACTCATCCGATCCAAATCAACAACACTTGACATGTCAAACACAGTACATGCAAGTAAATCACAATCCTTGACATGCCAAACATAGTACATGCAAGTAAATCACAATCCTTGACATATCAAACACAGTACATGCAAGTAATTCACAACCAACATGTAACACAAGGTCATATAATAGTCATATAATGTACATACTCAATTAAAATGCATAATCACAACAATTAAAAAATTTCAAAACCATTTGCATTATTTCCATCCCAATTTAAAAACAATGTAAAAAGAGGGACTATGAAACTCACCTGATGCTCAATGCAGCTTCCTAACTTTCCTAGCACAAAACTACACAATACAATATAAATGTGTTACGCGCGACTAAGCCAAAATGTTTAAGTCCATGTAACAATCATATGATGGATGTATAAGGGGTTTACATACTCCATGGGAACCCTCTCATTTACTTATAAGTCTACTTAACTACATTTTACCCGAAAACGCAAAATTTTAGTGTCACTTTTCTAACTTTCAACCCTTATCTACCGAACCTAATAAATTCTCAAATAAATCATATAAAACTTCCATGAGTTTACTATCTACCTTACTTTTCCACTAATTTATTCTTATACTTAAGTGCCCCAAATAAATTTCAACATTTTAATTACTCAAATTCGGATATGAACACGCACTAAAATGTTTGACCTTACTAACCACACTTATACAACTAATCAGAAGCTAAAACTTTGAGGAAAGTTAATAGACATATAGAACTTAACTTCTGTATTTTGGATAACCTTAATTCTAATTTTAAATAAGGGTTTTACCTCTCTATTTCTGACCTAAATCAGACTCGTATTTACTATTTTGACAACTTTTTTGCAACGATCATTTGACTAACTTCCATAACTCAAAATCGTTCGAGGCCAAACTTTTTGAAAAGTAGACTTTCTGAACTATAATTTAGGTACTAGAAACACCTCAAAACACGTTACCATCATGGAGATATAATCAGTTGAACACAACCATAAAATCTGCCAAACCCTAATTCACAAATTAACGCGATCTAAGCCTAACCGTTTACACCAATATGATCCTAATCAAACCCTAAACGCACTAGCATGATCATAACATCATAAATTACAGAAGTTTTAAAACCCTAATGATCCATCATAATATTTGTTACATGATTTAAAAGAATGAATAAGGTTAGATCATTACCTAGCTTACCTTCTTGCTCCTAACACGAACTAGCTCTTAATTTTATTGAATCAAATTTTTTGTCTTCCTTGTTCTTAGGGGTTAAGGTTTCGTACAGCACAAAGGAGAAGGGGGAGAAAATAGTTGAGCTAGGGTTTTATACTAAACTTAATAAATAGAATCCTAATCTAATTATACTTAGGATTAGATAAAAAGAAAATACATTTTTTTCCTTTTTTTCCCTTAAAACCGATCGGCCCCCTTAATAAATATATTTTAATTATTATTTTTAGTTATTTATTAATTATATCATTTCCTACTTTACCTTAATTTCCTACAAAAACTTTGGAAAAATTGGTAAACCTTTTGCATGAAAAACTAAATACTAACTTTCTATTTATAACTTTCATTTCCAAAAAAATACTTTCTATATTTAGAAAGTTTATTACTAATTCTCATATTTCACGAACCTAATTTACTTCTAATATACGATACCTACCCTATTAATCCATCATATAATTATCCTCATATTGACGTAGCAATGCATGCAAACACGTCACTCATTTCCATTGTCACTACACGTGAATAAAAAATGGAAATAACCCTCAATATCTCAAACTCATTCTAAAATAAGATGAACACGCACCCCAGAATGATAAACATGCACACAAATAAGGTCACATAGACCACAAATATAGCACATATAAACACTTAGCCAACACTAAAAGGTATGACTAACCTGATCAAATCATGGGTGTCACAGTATCCCATCCTTAAGGAAATCTCGTGCCGAGATTTAACTAGCCGGTTCAATAGCACGATCAAAAAATAACTGAGGATACTTAGACTTCATATGGTCTTCACGCTCCCAAGTGAAATCGAGACCACGCTTTTAATTCCAACGAACTTTCACAAGAGATATCTTACTACGCTTCAAACTCCTAACCTCACGGTCCATAATCTCTACAGGTTCCACAACAAAACAAAGAGTCTTGTCGATCTTGATTTTATCCAATGGCACATGCAAACTAGCATCCGCCAATGTGTCATGCACACTGCTTAATTCCTTGGGCAACCTTCACCGATAAGCTACAGGGCCGATCTTTTCAAGGATCTCAAATGGTCCTACACACCTCGGTGCTAACTTACCTTTCTTTCCAAAACAAATAACTCATTTCTAAGGCGATACCTTTAATAACACACGATCCCTAATCTCGAACTCCAACGACTTACGTCTATTATCTGCATAGCTCTTTTGATGATCCCTCGCCGCTTTGATCTTTTCCTTTATCAACACCACCTTATCAGTTGTTTCCTGTATCAGTTCGGGTCCAATCAAACTACTTCCTCTAATTTTTGCCCATAGAACGGGCAACCTACATTTTCTTCCATATAATGCTTCGAACGGAGCACAACGAATGCTCGAATGATAACTATTGTTGTAGGAGAATTTAGCTAGCGGTAGGTGAACATCCCAATTTCCACCAAAGTCAATAACACATGCCCTTAACATATCCTCCAAAGTTTGAATCGTACAATCACTTTGTCCATCCGTTTGAGGATGATAATCTGTACTCATATCTAATTACGTCCCTAAAGCTTTTTTGCACTGTTTACCAGCAACGTGATGTAATCTGTCCATCTCAATCCAAAATAATCGACACGGAAACTCCGTGTCGTGCAACTATCTCATTGATGTACAACGAATCTCTCAGTACTATAATCCTTTCGCATCGCCAGAAAATGAGCCGACTTGGTCAGCCTGTTAACTATTACCCAAATCGTATCATGCCCATTCTTCATCTTAGGTAACTTGGTGATAAAATCCATAGTGATCTTATCCCACTTCCATTTAGATATCTCGGGTTGTTACAATAAACCCGAAGGCCTTTGATTCTCAGCCTTCACCTTAGAACAAGTTAAACATTTGCTAACATAAGTAGCAATATCCCTCTTCATTCCCGGCCACCAGTACATATCTCGAAGATCATGGTACATCTTATCCGCTCCAGGATGTACAGAGTACTTAGTCTTATGAGCTTCGTCCATAATGATCGTTCTCACACCTCCTACTAACAGAACCCATATACGATCCATAAAGTATAAACTCTCGTCTTCTTTCCTTTCCATCTGTTGATCTTACCCATGTAGCTTTTCTGCAAGTACATTCTCTTGCTTGAATGCCTTACTTTGGGCTGCCAGTATCATTCCTCTTACTCCAGGTTGAATAGTCATAGCCATTGCTCGTACACGTCTAGGTTTCACTCGTTCCTTCCTACTTAACGCATCAACCACCATATTCGCCTTACCTGGATGGTAGCGAATCTCACACTCATAGTCACTAAATAACTCAATCCACCTCCTCTGACGCATATTCAACTCCTTCTGATCAAATATGTGTTGAAGGCTCTTCTAATCCGTGTAGATGACACTCTTCATACCATACAAATAATGCCTCTAAGTTTTAAGGGCAAACACAACTGCTCCTAATTCTAGGTCATGTGTTGTATAATTCTTCTCATAGATCTTTAGTTGTCTTGATTCATAGGCAATTACTTTGTCCCTTTGCATGAGTACACAACCTAATCCCTGATTTTATGCATCACAGTAGACTACAAAATCTTCAACCCCATCAAGTAGTAACAATATTGGTGCATCACAAAAATTACTCTTCAAAGTCTAAAAGGCCTCTTCCTGTTCTATGCCCCACTCATACTTTTTTTTTCTAAGTCAACGAAGTAAGGGGTTCAGTAATCTTAGAGAAATTTATGATAAAACGTCGGTAGTAACATGCTAACCCTAAAAATGATCGAATTTAAGACGGTGTTGTAGGAGCTTTCCAATTCTTTACCGCCTTAATCTTACTTGGATCCACGTGAATACCATTTTAGTTGACCACGTGACCAAGGAAATGCACTTCTTGCAACCAGAACTCGCACTTGGAGAATTTAGCGTACAACTTCTCTTTCTTCAGCAATTCCAACACCAACCCCAAATGAACCTCATGTTCCTCCTTAAACTTTGAGTAGATCAAAATGTCATCAATGAAAACAATGACAAACTTATCTAGGTACGATTTACAAACTCGGTTCATCAAATCCATAAAGACTACTGGCGCATTGGTTAATCTAAAAGGCATAACCATAAACTCAAATTGTCTGTATCTCGTTTGAAACGCGGTCTCTGGAATATCATCCTCATGTACTCAGAGCTAGTGATAACCCAACCAAAGATCTATCTTAGAGAAATAACGTGCTCCTTGTAGCTGATCAAATAAGTCATTAATTCTCGGGAGAGGATAACGGTTCTTAACAGTTAACTTGTTCAACTCTCTATAATCAATGCACATGCAAAAAGAGCCATCATTCTTCTTAAAAAATAGCATAGGTGCCCCCCACAGAGAATGACTTGGTCGTATGAATGCCTTGTCTTGTAACTCTTGAAGTTGCCCAGACAATTCTTGCATTTCCGATGGTGCTAGACGATATGGAGACTTCACAACCGGCGTCGCTCTAGGAAATAAATCTATGCGAAACTCAACTTTTCGAGGCGGTGGTAATCCTGACAAGTCTTTCGGGAACACATCAACAAAATCTCGTACGACGAGAATGCCGCTCAACTTAGGTTCATCTACCTTCGCGTTCATTAGGGCTTTGGCGACCCCCGAAGTACGTTCCCTTTAAACTTGAAGTATCCCACCATCTTCCAATGGTATCTCAACCACCTTCTCATGGCACACTATCACAACCTTGTTCTCGGACAACCAATCTATCCCCACAATCACATCGAAGCTTCCATGACCCAACGGTATCAAATCTATGATGAACAAGGAATTTACTAGTTCTAGTTTGCAGTCATGGATAATCCTATCAACTCCTACTTTCTTACCATCTGCTACTTCTGTCACATATCCATGGTTTACAATACTAGCTTTCACATTAAGCAAGGGCACAAAATTAGTAGAAATAAAACTAAAATCAGCTCTAGAATCGAAAAGTACAATACCAAAATGACCGTCTAAAGAAAAAGTACCTGTCATAACGTTAGGATGCTGAAGATCATTGGCTGCATTGATATTGAAAGCCCTTCCTTTAGCCAGATTCCCATTGTTTCGGGCGTTACGGTTGCCCTCTAAAGCCAACGGATTTCCTGCTTGACCAGGCGCTCTTTGCATTTTGGGACAAGTATTGCGTAGGTGATCAGGACTACCACATTCATAACAAACCCTCTGATTATAACCCATCCTAATAGTATTTACAGGAGCCACTTGCTTAAATGGTGCCCGACAATCTTTAGTAAAATGACCCAGATTTTGACAATTGTAACACAATCTGCAAGGTCCATTTTATGGATGATAGGTATAGCACTTAGCACACTTAGGATTGGAGCCCACAAACGCATTTCTAAGAGGAGCTGTTTCCGTAAAACTTGTCCTCACTTTTGCCTTCTTATTATCTTTCCATGACCCTCCTGGTTTACATGTCTCTTCTTCTCCCTTCCTTTTCTTATTACCCTTCGTCAATGTACCATAGTCGACTGCCTCATCAGTAAGTATTCCAACCCTAAGAATTTCATTTTGTATTATGGTTGGTTGGGTCGCTCGGAGCATTCCCCAAATCTCAAGAGCCAAACCAGCTATGCACCTCTTGATGCATGATGACTCAGGGGTAACTAGGTGGGGAACCAGCTTGGCCAATTCATGAAACTGATCAGTGTAGGCGGCATGATTGGCTCCCACCATCTTATGATTCTAAAACTCATTTTCCAACTTCTCCATTTCATTGCTTGGACAGAACTCTCCTACAAGTAACGCTTTGAAATCAGCCCATGACATACCTATTGCAGCTTTACGACCTCTTGCTTGAACTTGGGTGTTTCACAAAGTCAAAGCCTTGTTCACAAACGAGCTAGTAACAAACTTCACTCTTTGATTCTCAGCACATCCACTATTGTCAAATACCGACTCCATTTTCTCCATCCATTGAGTAAGTGCTATTGCACCTCCTTTTCCATTATACTCTTAGGATTGCATACCATGAATGTCTTGTAAGAACATCCGTTATTTCCACCATTACCACTCCCACCACCACAATTAGCATTTGCATTGTTCATATTGTTGGTTACTTGGGTAACGATTTGAGGAAGGATAGTTTGCAATTGCTGCGTAATGATAACAGCAATGTCAGGGTTCTCATTGTTGTTAGGACCGCTTCTTCGGGTTGGAGCCATTACTATAAAAGATAAAAATTTATATGTTAGACTATATAATAAGG
Source organism: Tanacetum coccineum (assembly GCA_026074375.1). Classification (NCBI taxonomy): domain Eukaryota; kingdom Viridiplantae; phylum Streptophyta; class Magnoliopsida; order Asterales; family Asteraceae; genus Tanacetum; species Tanacetum coccineum. Next base: position 43,441 of record BQNB010045571.1, read on the forward strand.
ATTTCCAATCCCATAGCCTAATCATACTCTATACATTACCATATACATACAAGAATAACCTTCATATACCATGTCAACATTAATCCATGTAATCATACTTGCATGTACACTTGTGTTGTAGTGCATGTATAATTATGTTGGCCACCATAATTATAGATGCCCCTTTCACAAATGTACTCCCTCTTATGACGACACTTCTTAAGGTTAACACACCACACAACACATAATTCAAATCATTCAACTCATCACACACAGAAATAATCCAGCAAATACTTAATTTATAATATTAAAATACTTAAACAAAATCCAATAACCAAAAGTAGACATTCCTAAACATGGCTCCAACCAAAGTCAAACAACTAAAATCTTAAAACTTAGAACGAGACGGATAGTCAGGTATTGGGTCAAACTCCACTCTCACAAGTGTCTTCCAACTCATTTTACTTGGGTCCACTCCTTGCTGTGGACTCGAGATCTGAATCACTGTCGGATACTGCATAACTCAACAACTCATAGTTTGGCCCTTTTTCAGGAGCTTCCTTTGATCCTTTCTTTTCAGGCTCTTCTTCTTCTTCCTTTGATGGCGTGCATCCAGGAAATTTTCCAAGAAATTTGGAGACATTGCCATCCTTTGCAATCATTTTTGTTTCCAACTTCATGATCCTTTCTCCATCAACTTCCTTTATAGTCAGCTTTTCTTTGACTCGACAAGGGTATAGGTCAATAAGTATTCAGATTTTGCGGTTAATTCGCTTCAACCAAAT
>BQNB010045572.1:0-44202 GCA_026074375.1 Tanacetum coccineum
TGAGGAGAGCGTGGGCTCTCATGCCCCACGAGTGATTCTCTTTGGTGCTATTCCTGCTATTATCCCTGTTATCCCTGAGGTTACTATTGTTCCATCTGACTTTATAGTTACACCGGAGGTGGGGGCAGTTCCAGTCGTCTCACCTACTGGGGTACTTGATTTAGTGGATTATTTATATTCTTATCCATCGGAGGATTCTTTACCTCCTGCACTAGATTTGCCATTGGTTTTACCCTTTTTGTGTTCTGATGACTCGGAGGCGGACGGTGAGTCTGAGCCTGCTGAGCAGAGACCCGTATCGTCATCTCATGCAAGGTTTTCAAGATCGGGATCCTACCCAGGATCGTTTTTGCCTTTGCAAGATCGAGATCGTAAGGTCGGATCGGGATCGTAAGATCCTACTATAATGTCATTTTCTTAACAATATTTGTAATATTATACAAATCTACAAATTATTATATATTATAAACACAAAATTATATGAATGTTTAATAGGAATGTTGTCATAAATTATAATTATGATATTTATAAGAAGATTAACTTGTTGTTTTTTCATATCTGTGAAACACAACCTATAAATTTGTAGTTTTTTAGTTCGTGGTTTGAGAAAAGTAAGATCGAATCGTAGTAGATCTTAAGATCATATGGTCAAGATCGGGATCCTATAAGATCTTAAGCATGCAAAGATCCTACGTTGGATCCGGATCGTTTTTGTTTTGCAGTATCATAAAATCGTAAGATCCTAAGATCATGATCGGGATCTTAACAACCATGATCTCATGATACTCTTGCACCATTATCAGAGTTTCCCCTTGCACCTGTTGTTGCCCCACCCGGGATTCGTCGACAGCCAGCGATTCTTGCCCGACCCGATGAGGCTATTCCCTTCGGTCGACTTTATCGCACCCACCTCAATGGGCCGCGTAAGTTGTTGACTGCGAGGAAGAGATTTGGACCCATCCTTACTCGTAGACTTGCATAGAGACGTGTATCTCATCATTCATCGGATCGTCATTCTTCACCATACTCATATTTTTCTAGTTCACCTTCAGATCATTCTTTATCCGGACATACACCACCAGACACCACCGATGCTGATTCATCTACACTATAGAGATTTGTTCATCGATCACTTGCTAGGACTCCACGACCTAGTGAGGCTTTTAGACGTTGGAGGTCTGCACCATTGTCTACCCATTACCCACCGTCTACATCAGAGTCATCCTTAGGTTCATCTTCTAAGAGGTCATTGGATTCATCTTCACCTTCTTCTAGGCCATCTTGCAAGAGATGTAGGTCCCCTACTGCTTTGGTACCATCACCTACTCATGATTCGAGGTCGATAGCCCCTACTCCTATTGATCTTTTACCACCTTGCAAGAGGTTTATAGATTTATACTTATTAAAGGATAGCGGAGAGGAGCATATGGAGGTGGATACTGCTGATGCAGAGGCTGATGCAGATGTAGGTATTAGTGAGGGAGTTGTAGCTCACACTAAGGATAGTATAGATATGGGAGTTGAGATTGTTGCTAGTAATGTTAGGGAGGATGATGAGGAGTTTGAGGCATAGGCTAGTGCGGCGGACACGAGAGAGATCGTTGTAGATCCATTGGCTATTGGTGATAGTTCTGAGTCTTCTAGAGGAGGTATACCTGATCTTGTTGATACTATTTATGAAATAGTTCACTACATGTTAGAGGTTTATATTGATAGGATTACTAAGATTGAGACCACTCAGAGACAGTTGGAGACTAGTCGGATGGTAGCTAGTAGAGAGCGAGCTAGTTTGGTTGAGAGGATTGGGAGTTTAAGAGTAGAGTACCTAAAGGTTCGAGCTATGTTGAGTATAGAGAGAGATCGGATTGACAGTATTCGTTGGCATATGGCACTCTCACAGGAGGAGTTTCGTCAGATTCGTAGGGATCGTGATGATACTCGGAGGAGACTTAAGAGGTTGGAGTCGTATGTTGAGAGACATTTGGGTTTTCGCCCTTCGAATAGATTGTTACCTGTGATCATGTAGGACATTAGACTGATGGTTAGGTCTAGATGTTGGCAGTAGAAATAATCGTAAATCATGTACCTATTTTGGGTTGGTTGTAACCGAATTATGCTTTTATTCATAAAATGAAAAGCTTCTTTTGATTCTCTCGCGTATTCATCTTTATTGTTATTCACGTGTTTTGGAAAAACATGTTCTATTGTATTTTCTATATAAACCTTATTTACCATTTAAAATGGCTATACCTCGTATCGAATCTTATCAAGTGTTATGTCTTGTAATATAGAACAATGACTATCACTCGCTCCGGTATGACCCCTGAAGCAATCGAAGAACTCGTTAACCGACGTGTAGAAGAAGCGTTGGCTGATCATGAGGCGAACCATGCCGCCAATGCTCTCGAGGCTGAGAATCAAAGCCAGAACGGCAACGACGGCAATAACGGAAATGGCGGTAATGGAGATGGTGAGAATGGAAATGGTGGAAATGGAAATCCAAATGAGAATGGTAGATGTGATAGACCTGTTGCTAGAGAATGCACATATAAGGACTTCATGAAGTGTCAACCACTCAACTTTAAGGGAACGGAAGGATTTGTCGGATTGATAAGGTGGTTTGAGAAGATGGAAACAGTGTTCCAAATCAGCAACTGCCCAAAGAAGTCCCAAGTTAAGCATGCTACTTGCATAATGTTAAACAGTGCACTAACTTGGTGAAACTCACACAAGAGGACTATTGGGACTGAGGCTGCATTTGCTATGTCATGGAGAGAGCTCATGAAGCTAATGACTGAAGTGTACTTCCCAAGGAATAAGATTCAGAAAATGGAAACCGAACTGTAGAACTTAGCCGTGAAGAACAATGATTTGACTGCTTATACTCAGAGATTTCAAGAGTTGACTATGATGTGCACCAAGATGGTCCCAGAAGAGGAGGATCGGGTTGAGAAATTCATTAGCTCCCCGATAACATCTAAGGGAATGTAATTGCTGCTGAACCTACAAGACTGCAAGATGCTGTTAGGATTGCTAACAACTTTATGGACCAAAAGTTGAAAGGTTATGCTGTGAAAAATGCTGAAAACAAAAGAAGATTGGAGGTCAATCAAAGAGACAACTGTGGTCAGAAACCACCATTCAAAAGGCCAAATGTAGGAGGTCAGAATTTAGCAAGAGCCTATACGGTTGGCAACAATGAGAAGAAACCATATAATGGACTGTTTCCTCTCTGTAACAAGTGTAAGCTTCACCATGAAGGACAGTGCACAATGAGATGTGTGAAGTGTAACAAGGTTGGGCATTTGACCCAGGATTGTAAGGTCACAATCTCTACTACTTCAACTCAGAGGGGTCAAGTAGTAAACCAGAGGGTCGTAACTTGTTTTGAGTGTGGAAGGCAAGGACACTACAGAGGTGATTGCCCAAAGTTGAAGGATCAAAACTGTGGAAACAAAGCTGGAAACAAGAATGGAGTTGGTAAAGCAAGAGGGAAAGCATATGTGCTAGGTAGAGGAGACGCTAACCCCGATTCAAATGTCGTCAAGGGTACGTTTCTTCTCAACAATCATTATGCTTTCATACTATTCGATTCCGGTGCTGATCGAAGTTTCGTATCGACTACATTTAGCACTTTGCTTGATATAACCTCCGATACTTTAGACGTTAGCTATACTGTCGAATTAGCTGACGGAAGAATTTCTGAAACCAATACCGTGCTTAGAGGTTGTACGTTAGGATTATTAGGTCACCCATTTAATATTGACCTAATGCCGGTAGAACTTGGAAGCTTTGACGCCATCATCGGCATGGATTGGTTAGCGAACCATCATGCGGTGATCATTTGCGATGAGAAGATTGTGCGGATTCCCTATGGAGACGAAGTTTTGATAGTTTAAGGTGATAGAGGCAGTAGAAGAGAGAAGTCGAAGTTGAGCATTATATCGTGCACAAAAACTCATAAGTATGTTGAGAAAGGATGCCTAATTTTTCTGGCACAAGTGACGAAGAAGGAAATCGAGAACGAGTCGGAGGAGAAGAGACTTGAGGACGTGCCGACTATATGGAACTTTTCGGAGGTCTTTCCAAAGGACTTACCTGGATTACCGCCTACGCGACAAAGAATTCCAATTTGTCGATTAAGTCCTTCTTGTTTCATTCTTTTGTTCTTTTGTCTCATCAAATCTATAATTCCCAACACTACTTTTAGTACCTTGCTTGATATAGCCCCTGATACTTAAGACGGTAGCTATGCGGTCGAATTAGCCGACATGAGAATTTCTGAGACTATTACCATACTTAGAGGTTGTACGTTAGGATTATTAGGCCACTCATTCAATATTGACTTAATACCAGTAGAACTTGGTAGTTTTGACGTGATTATTGGCATGGATTGGTTAGCGAACCATCATATGGTGATCGTTTGTGATGAGAAGATTGTGCAAATTCCCTATGGAGACGAAGTTTTAATAGTTCAAGGTGATAGAGACGGCAAAGGAGAAAAGTCAAAGTTGAGCATTATATCGTGCACTAAAACTCAGAAATATATTGAGAGAGGTTGCCCAATTTTTTAGCACAAGTGACGAAGAAGGAAATTGAGAACGAGTTGGAGGAAAAGCGACTTGAGGACGTGCCGACTGTAAGAATTGTCTGCTCAGCTACAAGAACTTTCTGACAAGGGATTTATAAGACCGAGTTCCTCACCTTGGGGAGCTCCGGTCTTGTTTGTCAAAAAGAAAGATGGATCTTTTTAGATGTGTATTAATAGTGAAGGTATTTACGTGGACCCAGCTAAGATTGAGTCAATCAAGGATTGGGCATCGCCCAAGACTCCGACAGAGATTCGTCAATTTATAGGTCTTGCTGGCTATTACCGATGATTTATCTAAGGTTTCTTAAAAATTGCCAAGCTTATGACGAAGCTGACTTAAAAGAACGTGAAGTTTGATTGGAGTGAAAAGGCAGAAGCTGCATTTCAACTGTTGAAGCAGAAGTTGTGTAGTGCACCAATTTTAGCTTTACCCGAAGATAGTGAAAACTTCGTGGATTACTGTAATGCTTCTCGTAAAGGATTGGGCGCAGTTTTGATGCAAAGGAAGAAGGTCATAGCCTACGCGTCATGCCAACTTAAGATTCATGAGAAGAATTACACTACACATGACTTAGAGCTTAGAGTTGTAGTGTTTGCTCTCAAAATGTAGAGGCATTATTTGTACGGCACGAAATGCGTTGTGTTTATTGATCATAAGAGTTTGCAACATATTCTAGATCAGAAAGATTTGAACATGAGACAACGTAGATGGTTAGAGCTTTTGAGCGACTATGACTGCGAGATTCATTATCATCTGGGAAAAGCAAACGTGGTGGTAGATGCCTTGAGCCGAAAGGAATGGATTAAGCCACTACGAGTTTGAGCTTTAGTTTTGACGATTGGTCTGAACCTCCCTGTGTAGATCTTAGAAGCTCAGGTTGAGGTAAGAAAGGAGGAAAATTATGGAACAGAAAATCTGTGTGGTATGATTAAGAAGCTAGAGCAACGTACTAATGGAACGTTATGCTTGAATGGGAGAAGTTGGATACCTTGTCGAGGTAACTTAATGTTGATCCCACGCCTTGATCGGTTCTTTATGATATAAAGAGTTTGTTACCTTGGAAGAATCCAAAATAACAAGGATTGAGACTTTGTGAATATACCAAAGTGTATGCGGAATCTACACTTTGATACTCTAGAGAAATTTATAAATGAAATAGTAATGATCACACTCAAACAATAAACACAAAACTCACTGCTTCAATATTATAAATAATACGAGTACTCTTTAAGTACTGGGGTTACACAACCTTGAAGCTATTACAAAACACTCTCAGTGTATTTCTAAAAGTTCTAACTATCACTACTCTAGGGATCTCCTTTTATAGAAATACAAGGAGCCCTTTACAAATATATCTGCCTATCTATTAGGAACAGTTACAATTCAAAACTAAATATTCCGAAATGCTCTCCATGTCTTCTTATCTTCATATCATCAACTTTGACCATTTAGCAGTACAAACTTCTTTAACTAGCAGTATTATGTTTCCTTGGCAGTACTAACTTTGTCTGGCAGTACTAACTTTGTGCTGGCAGTACTAACTCCTTTAGTACTGTTAGCAGTATTAAGTCATATGAAGATTTATTCCCAACATCAAAAGTGCCTTTCTCTATGGTACTATTGAAGAGGAGGTATATGTTAGCCAACCTCCAGGTTTTGTGGATCCAGAATTTCTAGAAAAAAGTTTACAAGGTGGAGAAAGCCCTATATGGGCTACACCAAGCTCCTAGAGCTTGGTATGAGACTCTTTCTACCCATCTGTAGGATAATAGATTCTATAGAGGACAAATTGACAAGACTTTGTTCATAAAAAGAGTCAAGGGTGATATTCTATTGGTACAAGTATATGTAGATAACATCATCTTTGGTTCCACTAAAAAGTCTTTGTGTAAAATTTTTGAGCAAATAATGCACAAAAGGTTCCAGATGAGTTCAATGGGAGAGCTCACTTTCTTCTTGGGTTTACAAGTCAAGCAGAAAGAGGATGGGATCTTCATTAGTCAGGACAAGTATATTGGTGAAATCTTGAAGAAATTTGTTTTTTCTAGTATAAGGACAGCTAGTACTCCTATGAAAACCAACAAGGCTTTGACAAAATATAAAGATGGTGAGGATGTTGATATTCATTTATACAGGTCAATGATTGGGTCATTGATGTATCTCACATCCTCTAAACCAGATATTATGTTCTCAGTTTGTGCATGCTCAAGATTTCAAGTTCAACCAAAAGTTTCCCACTTGAATGCAGTAAAAAGGATCTTTAGATACCTAGAAGGTCGACCCAAATTGGGCCTTTGGTATCCTAAGGAATCTCCTTTTATATTGGAAGCTTTTTTAGACAGTGACTATACAGGTGCCAGTTTGGACAGGAAATCCACAACAGAAAGTTGTCAATTTCTTGGTTTAAGGTTAATCTCTTGGCAATGTAAAAAGCAGAATGTGGTGGCTAATTCAACTACTGAAGCTGAATATATTGCTGCTTCTCACTGTTGTGGTCAAGTGCTTTAGATCTAAAATCAGATGTTGGATTATGGATATAATTTTATGCAGACAAAGATTTATGTTGACAATGAGAGTGCTATTTGTGTTGTCAAGAATCCTGTCTACCATTCTAAAACAAAGCATATAGAGATTAGGCATCATTTCATTAGAGATTCCTATAAGAAAACATTGATTGAAATGGTCAAGATACATACAGACTACAACGTTACAGATCTTCTTACTAAAGCCTTTGATGTGACTAGGTTTCAGTTTTTGATTGCAAGCATTGGTATGCTTAATCCCTGAAGCATGGATTAAGGGGAGGTTATTTGTGTATAGGTATAAAGAAATTACACAAATGAGGTTTGAGTTAGTATTGAAGGGTAAATATGATGTCAAGTTTCTTAATACTGCTGGGTAAAACTTTGTACTGCTAGTACAAAAGTTAGTGCTGCTAGGTTCAGCTAGTGCTGCTGTGTACTTGTGTATTGTTGTAACTGATAGAAGCTTTGTTTGAGGAAAAGCTATATGGAACTATGTGTATAAATGTAATGGATTATACAACATGGATAACTAGAATGGAGTGCAAGAGATACCAAGTGATGAAAATGGATTAATACTGGTAACTGATACTTAGTACTGCTAAGCTTAACTGTTAATACTGTCAATTATTGTGAGTAATATGCAAGATGTTTTGGATTGTGTTTCTCTATGTTTAGAACTAACATTTTGCAGGTTTAGAGCTTCAAGGTTATTTGTTTAATGATGGTTATGCTGATTTGGTGAGAATGCTGGTGACTTTGTTAATACTGCTGATGTTTCACATGATTGGTTTACACCACATAACAAATGGTCATCAATTTACCATGTCTAACAAACAAGAAAAAATTGGCTATTCCAGGGCAAACGGCAACTGGTAAAGAATTCTCAAATCCGTTGATGGCTGGTAGTTTGCCAAAAACTATAAGTACGAAAGTTAGTACTGCTAGCACAAACTTAGTACTGCTAGCCTCACTTAGTGCTGCTTGTTACCGTTACTACTGTTAGAGGCATAACATATTTTCATTAATTAATTATAACCGGTAAGATATTTCTGCCAACAACTTGCATATTGGGGTCTATGATTTGGAAAATTCTTGATATTTCCTTTCCTTATAAAATTTCTTCCTTATAAAGATTCAAGCTTATTAAGTCGGTCAAATCAAAACCCTAAGTGCTCTTTATAATATCTCAATTAACTTTAACAAACCCTCATACTCTCATCAACGATCTTAAATCCAGAATCTTTTTCATCAATCACTCACTAAATGGCTGATTTAAAATTTGTCGATCAACACAATATGGTAGCCTATTTGGAAAAAAGTGACGAGAATGCAGAGTTTCATTAGATAGTAGACTTCCTCTCTACATGTTCAATCAACTATGCTCTCACTATAAGTCCTACTATCTATGCTTCTTATATTGAACAGTTTTGGAACACTGCTACTTCCAAAATAATCAATTCTGTGAAGCAAATACATGCTATTGTTGATGGCAAGGCTGTGGTTATATCAGAATCATCAGTGAGAAGTGATCTTCTCTTTAATGATGAGGATGGTGTAACTTGCCTCACAAATGATGAAATTTTTGAAAACCTTGCATTGATGGGATATGAACAACTTTCAACAAAACTTACTTTTCAAAAAGGTTCATTCTCTCCACAATGGAAATTCCTAATACATACCATCCTTCATTGCATAAGTTCAAAATCAACTGCTTGGAATGAGTTTTCAACTAATTTGGCTTCAGCAGTTATATGTTTGGCAAAGGGTCAAAAATTTATTTTTTCTAAATTAATTTTTGATGGTATGTTAAGGAACTTGGATTCAAAGAAGTTTTTAATGTATCTAAGGTTTTTACAACTCTTTTTGAATAATCAGCTTAAAGATTTACCAGAACCTTTTAATGATACATATGTGACACCATGCCATACTAAAAAGGTTTTCTCAAATATGGCAAGGAAAAGTGTCAATTTTTCAGGAAACATTACTCCACTTTTTGCCTCTACGTTGGTGTAAAACCAAGCACCTGAGGGTGAAGGTTCAGCAATACACCCTGAACCCCAACCCACACCCTCTACCTCACAACTAAATGTTTTTCATCACTTCATATTGAAACATCTCCAACTGCAGCACCCCAAACTAAAGCACATCAAACTGCAATATCTCAAATTGTTTTTCATGAAGCTCACATTGATCAAATTCCCCCATCTCCAACTACTTATCAAAGAAAAAGAAAGACTCAAAAACGTAAGAGAACCAAAAAGGACACTGAGTTACCTCAGACTAGTATGCCTCTAGACCATGGAGCAGATGAGGTTGTCTATAAGGAGGGGGTGACAGTGTGGAAAGGGCTATCACTACTGATGTTAGCTTAGATGCAGCACAGGACAGTGATAACATTTTTAAGACCTAATCCACGGTAATGCTTAATGTTGACATTCCTCAGGGAATAGATACAGGTGGCAGTCTCAGGCGCCAAGAAACCATGGGGGTACTCCTGCTCAGACTAGATCTGAGAGAGTACTTGAACAGCCCAATGAACCACCTCTCTCATAAGGTCACACATTTGGAAGTGGGGAGGGCAGGATGGAACAAACTTTTGAATTGACAGATAATGTACCATCTACACCCAATGATTCACCTCTCACAGGAGGTTACATACTTGGAAGTGATGAGGGTAGGATGAAACTAGATGAATTGATTACTCTGTGTACAAAACTGTCAAAACAGGTGCTTGACTTGGAGAAAGAAAAGGATGCTCAAGCTGTGGAGATCCTCAACCTAAAGAAAAGAGTCAAGAAATTGGAAAGAAAAAGGAAGTCAAGCATATCACTCCCAAGAAGGAGGAAATACAAACAAGTTGAGATTTCTTCTAATGATGGTTTGGATGAGGAGGATGCATCCAAACAGGGGAGGAGGAGTGACAAGATAAAACCAACGTTCACAGATTAGGATTTTGAAGAGCTTGATGATCATATTGAAAATGTTAAAGAGGAGACAGTTGATGCTGCTACAACTGGAGTTAGTACTGCTATTGTAACTATTAGTACTGTTGAACCAAGGACTCCTCCTTCATCAATAACAGTCTTTGATGATGAGGATGTTACTATGGCAATGGCTCAGACTTTGATAAAGATGAAGGAACAGAAAGCTAAGGAGAAAGGAGTTGCTATTACAGATGTAGAAGACTCTTCTAGTACTGTCAGATCAATTACAACACTTCAACCTCTTCCAACCATTGATCCTAAAGACAAAGGTAAAGGTGTACTGGTTGAAGAAGAACCTGTGAAAATCAAGAGGAAAGATCATGGTGATTTGCAAGTTCAAGCATATGCAGAGTTAGCTCAAAGACTTCATGAGGAAGAATTAACAGAGTTAGAAAGGAGACAAAAAGAAAGAGTAGCACAAGAAGAAGCATCTATGGCTGCACTTTATGAAGAATATGATACTATTCAAGCTAGCATTGATGCTGATGCTTTGTTTGCTGCAAAGCTCCAACAGGAAGAAAGAAAGCAGTTTACCATTGAAGAAAGAGCATAATTTTTGGTAGAAACAATAGCAGCACAAAGAAAGTTTAGAGCTGCTCAAAAGGCTGCAGATATCAGAAGTAAACCACCTACTAGGACTCAGTTAAGGAATCTTATGATAACTTATCTAAAGAACACAGGTGGTTACAAATACAATCAGCTGAAAGGAAAGACTTATGAAGAAATCCATGGGTTGTATGAAAGACAGCAAAAGAGGAATCAAGATTTTATACAAATGGATACATAAGTGATTAATGACAGTGGAAAGAAGAATGATAGCAGTAGCCAGCCAGCTGAGGGAAGTAGAAAGAAAACACTTGCCAGAAAAAGAGCAGGTGAAAAGAAAAGTGAAGAAAGTGCTAAAAAGCAAAAGCTAGAGGATGTTGCAGAGGAACAAGAATCGGCAAAGAGCGATGAAGAAGCAGCTACAGACTATGAGCATGAAAAGGAAGAGTTAAGAATGTGGTTAACAGTTGTTTTAGATGAAGAAGAAACTGTGGATCCAAAGATTTTGTCTGCTAGATACCTTATAGTTGATTGGGAATCTCAGAACTTAGGAAGTGTTGATATGGAAGATCTACATGTTTATAAGATAATTAGAGCAGATGGGAATACTAGTTATCACAAATCATTATCCAATATGCTCAGGAAATTTGATAGACAAGATTTGGTAGATTTGCACAGATTGGTGATGAAAAGGTTTGAAGACACTACTCCAGAAGGTTATAATTTGCTGCTTTGGGGAGATCTTAAGGTAATGTTTGAACCAAATGCAGAGGATGAAATTTGGATTATTAGTAGGATTGGACTCTAATTAGCTAGAAAATGTATGAAAGTTGTGGAGTTCATACATTACTGATGGATGGTACTTTAACCTGCTTCAACATGCTATTAGAGAAAAGGTATCCTCTCATCAAGGAAATGCTGCAAAAGATGTTGAACTAGAAGCTAAAAGCTGAAGCTGAGAGCACAATGGCATTTGAGCTTCTCAAGTTTATCAAGTCACAGCTAGAAGAATGAAGAAGTGTTTGGATACATCCTCCTGATGATCAAGATGCTTATACTGAAGAAACTTGCTGATTTGGAGATAAATCACAAGTTTAAGGGAGGATTGTTAGGAATTAAGAGCTTCTACATGGTTATACTGCTGATGGACTTAGTATTACTATTTGAAGATTTGTGCTGCTACTGAAGATTAAAAAATATAAACTAAGTCGTTAGTAGTGCTAGTTGTAATAGTTAGTACTGTTAGTTATAGTTAGTACTGCTAGTTAGTTTATTAGTACTGTTAGTATAAGAAGTTAGTACTGCTTATGTGATATGCATGAGATATATTAGGAATAGATATGCATGATCACTTAACGCGGTTTGTAAGCTCATTAGGGTTTCCTTAGTGTATAAAAGGAACCATATGGCATAGTTAGAGATATCAATTTTCACAGAAAACACATATCAATTTATAGTTAGTTATTCTGTAACCTAGGCAGAATATTTGCAATCAATATATTCAAGTTTAGTATTCATTGTTCTTCTTAGTATTGCAAGTTAGATTCCGCATAACTTGTAGTATTCACAATCATAGTTTCTCATATAGTTAGTTTGGATTTATCCAAGTTAACTAAGCTTTAACAAGCTAAGAAGATCTGTTTATTTGGGACTTCACAGCTTATTTATAGCTTATTAAGATAAGCTGTGTGGCTTATTTTATTTTTTCGAGGATTAGAATTATCTTAAGTATTTTTAGTAAAAATTTTAGAATTTTTTAATTTAGTTTAGTATTTTTAATAATATTTTTAGGTTAAATTAGTTTTTAATTCATAAAAAATTAAAATAAAAGTCAAAAAAACATAATTCTTTTTTCTAAAATTATTTTTAATCATTTAAGACTTTTAAAAATTAAATTTGTATTTTTAGGGTTAAAATTTGATAATTTTAGTTTTAACATCACAAATATATATTAAGAAAATATAAGATATAAAACTATAAAAAATCAAACAAAAGGTCATTTATTGAATCATAAAAATTGTGTTTAAAACACAATCATACATCATGCATTCATTAAATCTAAATATTATGCTTGAAGCATAATAATACATTCTACATAAATAGAAACTACAAAGGTCCTAATTTGCCTAGATTGCTATAGGAAATCATTAAACTTGCTTGCAAAAGGAGTGGGTTGGACATTTATTTGAAAGCGAGAAAAGGTAAGCATGTAATATGCTTAGTTGGTTGTTGGTGGAGAGTTTAGAGCGGAGGTAGTTGTTGGAGGGTAGTCTCGTTAGACTTGGATTGGTGGTTGAGGACGAGTGAAAAGAAATTCAATCCAATTGAGATCTTCACTTAAGGTTAGGAATTGTTTTTGGTTAAAGATGCAACAAGGACAATAGCCAACATCTTGTTTAACTTGATTTGAGTTGAGGGTGTGAGGCAAGTTTGGAGAATAGGGTGATGAGTGAGAAAGATGCATGGCTAGAAGGTTTGATAAGTCTTAGAGTAGATTAATGTCATCAATGAGCATTTCTCTACTCGGTGATAGAGGTGGTGGAGGTTGAGTTTGGTTATCACCTTGAGGTGAGGATGAAGTTTGAGCATGAAGTACACTAGAAACATGTGGATTGATGAGTAAGTGAGGAAATGAGGGTTGTGTGAGTTAAGTTTGATTTGCACTTTGTGGTGGAATGAGAGCTTGTCCAACATTAGTGTTACAAGAATCACCAAGTGGAAGTGAGTGAGATTGTAGTGAATCATGGTTTGAATGAGTAGTAGGAGGGTTTTCTTGTGATGGTTCATTGAGAGGAGATTATGGTTTGGGCATTGGTGTAGGTAAGTTAACATCAACCTCATTGGATGTGCTACAATAGTTCAACTTCTTTCTCCATACGGGTCTTACAGATATTTTGGCTACCTTTGAAGGTTTAGGTAAAGGTTTACGAGGGGAAGACATTGGAGAAGACAAGATGAATGTGGTGACTATGGTGAGGATGAGGTTTGATTTATACTAGGAGGATGATGTAGTTAAGGATGGATGGACATTGTTATAAAATAAGTCTAAGAAAGTTGGTGAGTTCTGGGAAATTATAGCCGAGTCTAGGTGAAAGAGGGTCAAAAAGCAAAAAGAAACAGTAAAAACCATACATCAGATGGCCGGCCCCTTTATCTATATGGCCGGCCCCCTTATCACTAAGGGGGCCGCCCATTTGAGCAAAAGGGGCCGCCACCTGGAAATGTCCAGAATGTTCAGGTTTTTGTTTTCTTGCAGGAAATGGTAAAAAGGTAGACTGTTTTGTGGCCATTTTGCAGCAAGTCCTAAATTTTATAGCAATCAAAACTAATTCAAATATCATTTAGCAAGTAAGAATATATGAATAAGCATGCAAAGAGGTAATTATAATGAAGAGCATATTAATTGGAGTATTAACTAATAGTTGTAATGCTCCTAAGATTAGTACTTCATAAAATTTATTAAACAAGAGAAGTAGGTTGTAAACACATCACATGAGACTTGTGTTTATTTTTATAATCCTAGTGTGTGCCTAAAAGCGACAAATGTGGAGTAACGATTATTTCGACTCTAACATATAAACCTTAGAAATAATCAAAGTGCTCGTTGATTTAATTTTGCTCAATCAAGAGTGTCAAAAAATATATATTGGATTATATATTTCGGGAACAAGTGTAAGATCATTATGCATGAATGGAAAATGTTTTTAGCATATCTAACAATGTATGAAAATAGGTTTTTATGAACTCCTAGTCATGAAAAGGATTTTCGAGAAATAGATTGGGACTTAGATGTATATTTATATATAATATTTAAGTTTTAAAGATTAAGTCTTGGTAAAACCAAGGTTTGTAAGTATTTACTAATAAGCAATTTTGTATAAAAGAAAAGCTAACTTTTGAGAAATTCCCAATCTTTGATTTTGGGCAAAGTAGAATCCTAGACATAGATTTAAGAGAAATTTTTTTTACAGACTATCGGATGGCTATTCCCCTTATGTGCGTCCGCCCTTTAAGAGCTAAGGGGTCCGCCCATCTGACGATTTTATTTTCCCAATTTTTTTTATTTTTTTTATGTTGGTTTTTGGTTGTAGTTCAATGTTCTTATTTACTTTTAAGTGAATTGAGTTCCTATTAACATTAGCAGTGATATAAATACTTAATAAGTACTTAATCAATTTGTTCCATCATTCCTAGACCTAGACGTAGGTAATTAAAAGGCTCACGTTTAAGGGGTTTAGTTAGAATGTCGGCAATGTTATCTTCCGATGAAACATTTTATATGGAAATATTCCCTTTTTGAACATTGTCATGAAGGAAATGGTGACGAATCTCAATGTGTTTTGTACGAGAGTGTTGTGCAGGATTTTTACTTAAGTCTATAGCCCCTTTGTTATCACACATTATAGGAATGTCATCTAAACTAATGCCATAATCTATGAGAGCTTGTTTCATCCATAGTGCTTGTTGACATGCCTTTCCGGCTTATCATATTTGGGCTCCTTCAGTAGTGGAAATAAAGAGCAGTTTGTTTCATTCAAAAACTAATATGGTTATATAACACCTATAAATTGTACAATACACTAGTGCTTTTTATCACATAAACTCCGCATGATCAGAGTTGGCATATACTATAGTTTCTATGTCGGACCCCTTAGGATACCATAATCCAAAGTGTGTGGTGCCTTTAATATATCGGAAGATATGTTTAACCGCTTTAGGGTAAGAGGTTTTGGGATCCTCTTTGAAGCATACACAAAGGCAAACACTAAACATGATATAGGGCCTACCTGATGTTAAATATAACAAACTACCTATCATACCTCTATATTTGGTATCGTCTACGGACTCACCTTCTACATTTTTGTGAGTTTTATTTTCGTCAACATAGGAGTTTTCATTGGCTTAGAGTCTTCTAATCCAAATTTCTTAAGCGTTTCTTTTATATATTTTGATTGATTAAAGAATATACCATCTTCTAATTATTTTATTTATAATACTAAGAAGAAGTTGAGTTCCCCCATCATACTTATTTCAAACTCATCATGCATGATCTTGGCAAAAGCATCGCATAACTCTTGACAAGTTGATCCGAATATGATGTCATCGACATATATTTAAACAATGATGAGGTAAGAGTCCATTTTCTTAGTAAAGAGAGTGTTATCTACCATTCTTATTGTATAATCATGTTTAATAAGGAAGGCTTTTAATCTATCGTACCAAGCTCTAGGAGCTTGTTTGAGTCCGTAAAGCGCTTTCTTGAGTCTATAAACATGATTAGGTTTTGTGAAGTCAATAAATCCTGGAGGTTGTGCCACGTAAACCTCCTCATTGATATAACCATTGTAGGTCCTTATTAACAGGATCTAAATGAGCCTTGAACGACTTATAGTCCTTTGAATAAATCCAAAGATACTATGAGAGACAATGACTGTGAATATAAATATTGACGCGGAATATCAATATCTATACCAAGACGAACACAAGAACAAATACTCAAATTGCTATTACTATTACTATTTGATTGTGAATACTCAATCAACTCATATGTTTACAATACTATTCTATGTTCCTTTTATAGACTTAAGGAACCCTAAACGCGTTAAGAGATAATGCTTATCTCTTCCTAAATCAACGCTAATTGATAACTATTACTAAAATTACAAAAGAACTTCTTAATACTGTCTGACCAAGTCAGACTTTAATCTACCAGCCTTAAGTTAAAGCTGTCGCACAGATCTTAAACTTGCTTCTACCAGACTTAACTTCTATACTAACAGTACTAACTATTCAGCTATCAGTACTAACTATAACTAACAGACTTAACTTTAATACTAACAGTATTAAGTCTGTTTACAATATTTTCCTAGACAATACTCCCCTAACTTGAATCTTATCATTCATGAACTTCAAGTTTCTTTCGCTACTTTGGCTTCATTTGGGCTTTAGAGGATAGTCTTGAACTTTGTCTTCAAAATAATAGATCTCTAAGTCTTCAACCATCTTGACAGCAGCAACTAGCCCTTCAATGACTATTCATCTAATCCATTGTTTCAGAACATTGACAAATGTTTGTACATCAAATCATAAAGTTTCAGTCTATTCTCAATCCACTTCCAGTGTGTTAACTCACTGTGAGAGCGTTGAATAATCGAAAATTTTTTAAATGGATTTGATGTCTCTTTACCAGTTGCCATTAATCTGGAGTTAGTCAATTCTTTGGCCACCAGAAAGGTGTATGTCCATGGTCAACTGAAAACCATTTCAACTCTCAGTACTTGAAACATTGGTGAGTTGAATACCATATGGTTTTTGGCAAACCATTACAGCCATCAACGGATTTGATGTGCCTTTACCTGTAGCCGTTTGCTCAGGGCTAGTCAATCCTTTGGCACCTAGAAAAGGTAAATTCCATGGTGGATTGATAACCATGTCAACTCTTTGTACATAAAACTTGGTGAGTTGATATACCATCCACTTTTTGGTAAAGTGTCAACCATCTAATATGGATTTGCAATTTGTCTTTACCATAAGCCATAATCTTATGGACTAGTTATGGTTTTTCCACTGCCTTTACCACAAGCCATAAACTTGTGGGCTAGTCAACTCTTCACTTTAGCAGATATGGTGAGTTGAAAACCATACAACTTATTTGCAAGTTGTCAACCATAGAACGGATTTGAGAAGTCTTTACCAAGAGCCGTTTGCTCTTGGACTAGCCAGTCCTTATGTTGGTTAGACATGGTGAACTGATAACCATTTGTTGTGTTAGTGCATAGCACCTTCACCAAGTGTTATCCTTCTCATCTTCTATCCTAGGGTTTTAAACCTTACAAACTTTACTATTTTCTAATTCCAGCTTGTTTTTCCATCATTTTCAACAATCTATAGCAATCCTCATTCATCTTTCCATCCAAAAGCTTCATTTTCAACATAGTTTGACATACCTCAGCAGATAAAGGATACTTTCTATCAGACAACATGTAAACATCCATAGACTCTAAGTTCAAGCAATGTACCCTACAAGTATCATAGTATCTCCAACTTACAATCTTTTGCTGTCCAATCTCACTCCATATAGAATCTGTGCTAAGAGGTTCTTCAAACATAATTCTTAAACATTTCCAAAATCCCTTTTCTAACTTATCCTCTGGCCCATCCATTCCATATCTATTCATCACAATCCTATACAGCTCAGTAAGGTCATCCCTAGATATAGATTTCATCATGGCACCAAAATTTATATATACTATATCTGTTCCATCTTCCCTAACAATTTGATATACCCCTTTTTCTCCTTGCTTAATAATCTTATAGGTAGCTACACTAGGTGTTTTCATTGCTACAGGAACAGGATTAATAGGAGTTTCAGTACCTGTGCCAGTTTCTTCTTGCTCACCAACCTTATCTGAATCTTCAGAGTCATTCTTATCCACACTTGTATGCATTCCTTTCCTAGCTATCTGTTTTCTTCTCTTTCCAGACTTCTTTGTTGGTTCATCATCCTTTGCTTCATCATCTTTATCTTCTTTCAGTCTCTTTGGGACGTTTAGTTCTGAAGCTCTTCACCAAAATCTTTTCAAAACTAACAAAAATGTCTTTAGTAGCTTCAAAACTTATTGGAGCAAAGGACTCAACCTGTTTTACAAGCTTGTCAAACTCTTTCTTGACTTCATCAAAACTCAATTTCCTCAGCTGATTTAACTTCCATGACCCTTGATTCTTCAAGTAGTTCATCATATAAGTCTTCAGCTGTGATTGGGTCATGGGCTTGTTTCTTTTAGCTTTGGCCCTTTCTTCAGCAAAGAACTTCTTTCTTTGATTCACCAAGAGTCCAACATTCTCTTTGCCAAATCTTCTCCTTGAAGTTCATTACCAAGATGCTCTTTGCAACTTGCATTTAGCTTAAGCTTTGCCCTAATCAGATCCCAATCTTCATTTGTATAATGCTGAGCCTCAAACTGTACTTGAGCTTTTCTTTTCTTCTGTTGCTCAGTCAACTCTTCTTCTTCTGCAAGTCTTTGTGCTAGAAGAGCATCCAAATGTATTTGCTCAGCCTCCTCTTCTTTTTGTAAGGAAATCCTAATTCTTATTGCTTTCAGCTAGCTTCTTTTGTAAAATTTGTTCCTATGACTTCTTTGAGTTTTTTCACTAGATAGGAGCTTTCCCATTCTCTTTGTCCCTGTATCTTTACCATGAGTACTAGCTTCCTCAGTACCAGTATTAAGTTTAATACTGCCAGGTTTAAATTTACCTAAAGTTATTAATTCCTCACCCAGCAGTATTAAGCTGAATCAGCAACAATCATCAACCACTCTTCTGAAGTCCAAGCTTGAGACTACTTTCTTACCTTTAGTCTCTTTTCTTCTCTTGTATATCCTTCCCTTGTCAATGGACCTTGGTTTTAAGGAGGCAACCTTTGAGAGAGTTTTGGTTGCTTCAAGAGTGTTTAGACTTATTTCCTCCACTAGTTCCTCCCCTGAAGTGTTTACCTTTGTTGTAGGAGGAGTAACCAGTCCTTGTACTGAAGAATCTTGAGGATCATCTTGACTTTTCCTCCCTTGAGCCTCAGGTTCTTCTTCCTCTGAATCTGTCAAAACCAAATTCCTCTTTTTCATAAACCCTTCCAACTTCTTCACCTTCTTGACTAGCTTCACTATTGCATTTCCCATGGTTAGCTTGGTTTGTTTGAGATCCAATTCCAAGCTATCAATCGAAATCGTAAAAGTAGGATTCGTAGAAGGTTCATCATCCATAGGCATGTGACTTGGAGCCTGTTCTTGTGAGGGTGAGAAGTGATGGTGGACAGGAGAGTGCTCCTCATAGATGTGCTCATCTGTTGTAGGTTCAGTCTCAGGTGGTGGTGGTGGTGGTGATGTAGGTGTAGGAATAGGTGGTGGTGTTGGTGTAGGGATAGGTGGTGGTGTTGGTGTATGAGGTGTTGATGAGGAGGGTTGGGATTGAGCCACAGCAGCATGTTCTTGTCCTGCATTAGGGTTAGTAGCAACAAGTAACATAGAAGGCAATAAAGGTCTTGGTGCCCCCCTAAAACCCCTTTTCATATTCCCAAAGATCTTTTTGGTCAGGCTCACAGCTAGATAAAGGGTTTTGTTTTCTGTTTGAATATTCAAAATCATTTGCAGAAAACGGGGATACATTAAAAACTTTGTCTTGCTCTTCAAATTTGCCACCATACCATCAAAAATAAGCTTAGAAAAGTTATAAACTCTACCAGAGGATAGACAGATCAAAGCAGTAGCAATATTGCTACCAAATTGATCCCATCCACCACTTTTAGAGCTTATACAGTGTAAAAGATGGTGGACTAAAAAACGCCATTGGGGTGTGAAGAAACTTTTCCAAAAGGTAAAGGTTCCATCAGTAGGATACCCAATTTGCCCCATACCCTCAAAAAGGTCAGCATTTGGCAACATTGTTATTCCTGTGGCGTCATCTAATTGAAGTGAATCCCTAATTGACGCCTCAGAGATTGTGTATCTTATGGTATCAATTGTTGCTCTAATTTCTAGAGACCCATCGGTGTTAGAAGTGGTGATAGCACTCTGCCAAAATTGTTTTACTAGAGAATCATAGATAGGTGGATTAGCAGTTAAAGCATACCTGAGGTTTGAACCTCGAAGAAAATCCACTATCTCAGCAAACCCTGTACTCTCGTCAGGTTTGCGCAAAAACCCCACTTGATTGTGTTTGTCACAATACTTTAATTGAGCCATGTGACGATCGTATTGAGATACTTGGGTTTTGATGCGAGTGAAATTGTAGATGCTGGTAACAGAACTCTTGACTATTTTGTTATAAAAAAAATTTACTTTGCAAAAGAAAAGATAGCAATAAAAAGATAAGTATGAAAGAGAAATCAAACTTTATCTATATATAGCTACTCTGTTGTGCGACTATTGCGTCGTAAAAATCTCCAACGGTAACATTGAAACAGTGATAAAACAGGTCTCGCGCCCCCATCCCTCTTAGGTGGTGATTTTAATACCCCTAGGAACCCAGTAGGACATAGATGATTCTCTGGTATGAGTATGTTAAATATGACCTCAACCTCAATCTCCTAAGTCCTACTGAGTCGATGCTAGTTCCACTGTTTACTCACCTGTTCCATCCAAATGATTATTGAATGGTGGAGCTAGGAGCTGAATCTGACCATTATCAGTACAATGAAGACCCTAATCCAATGACCATATTCCCTATACCGTTCTATTAGCAGGTTTTTACCCATATTTGCACCCAAAAGAGTCCAACCACAAGTGCCGTTAAACCCCAAAACAGCCAGTTGCCCTAGTTGTGTGCACAACATGTAAAAAAATCCAGGCAACAATTAGGACAATACCAGTGACTCCCTCACCTATTCTTCAAATAACAGAACAGAATTGGAATCAACAAATGAGAAATGAAATTATGTGCAGGATATTCTTTTTGAAGAAAACCATGTTTTTTGTGTGTGGAAGTCATAAGTCACTTGATTAAGACTTGTGACTATTATTGAGAAGAAGATGCAGGAAGCTGCTTCTTAAGAGCCAAAGGGTGGTTCATGCTGATGTTCGGCAAGCCACACCGGCCTGGACTAACACTAACAGGGTGAATAAAGCAAATCAGTTCACTCCCAGACCTGTACAACTAAGTAACATTAGACCCAACCTTAGTACTGCTAGCAAAACTATTAAAACTGGTAGGGTAAATGTTTAGTACTTGGTCATGAATATGTTAATTCTGTAGTGGTGCACGTTAATTCGGCACTCAAATTAAGTCTGTAGTTTCCTAGATTTAATACTGGCAGCAAAATGTTAATTCCTAGGTAGTGTGCATGTTAATTCTGGCACTCACATAAGTCTGGTAGTTCTAGATTTAATACTGGCAAGCAAAATGTTAATTCTGGTAGTGTGCATGTTAATTCTGGCACTCAAATTAAGTCTGGTAGTTTTCTAGAACCAGCCCTAAACTTTCTCAGGTGAATCTTAAAAGTCCAAAAAAGAAAATGTTTTTCAACAAACAAAAAAGTTCCTTCCCCCACACCCTTTCACTCCCCCACCCACCATCATTCCATCTTCCACATCCTTTTTCCCCCACCACTTCCCGTCCTTCCCCCCCATCACCTGTTAAGATAGACCAATTTAACAAGGAAACAGCCACACAAGATCAGAAATAAATTATGCTGTAAAGGACAAAATTGGCACTGCTGTTAAGAACTCAGCAGTTGTGTGTTTGGAGAAGAAGGTTAATACCACTCTCCAATCCCATAGTGACCAACCCCTGATCAAATGATAATTTGTTTTTTCTAGAGGTCCCACAAGGCCAGACCCAAGCCTGTAGAGGCCTTGGGTTTCAAAGAGATCCTAATCTCTTTAATTGATTGTGCAGGATCATCCATTGATAGCCAATATGGAGCATAGAGGTATTTTTTTGCTAAGTGGATGTTTCTGGCACATGACTGGTTAACAGGGCCCATCTTGAAGATTATCAAGAACTATCCAAAGTGGGATCTGTTACTTTTGGAGGAAGTAAAGGTAGTATCAGTGGAAAAGGTACTACTTAGAGTTGGAAAGGATGTTGCAGGCACAACTTAGACATGAAAAAGGACATGCCAGCTGTCACTATTGGGTGGGGGCTAAATTGGATGCAGATTGGTTTGTAAGTAATGATGTTTGTGGTCCAACTTTGTTTGTAAATATAATTAAAAACTGGGTTGAAAATATTTTAAGTCATGAGTGGAGATCATATGTTAATACCCTGTTGACTAAATTTAAGGTCAGGTAGTGTAATTTTTAATTATAATTCTGGTCGCTTTCACTTAATACTGAATGAAAATAAACCTCAATTTATTTTTATTCAAATATAACCGTTGAAGATCTTTTTAGGCCGCGCTAAATCGCTGATAGAGTACCTATATAGGGAATTAAAGTATTTCTCTTTCCTCCTTATCGACTATTTAACCCTATTATCCCATTTTCGTCTTGAAAAAGATCCCTCTCTCAAAAGCAATCAGTAAATACTCTCACTACCAGACCTAATCTTTCAAACGTCCCATCACCAGTACTAATTTTTAAAGATTCAAATATTTTTCACCAAATCTTTCAATGGCGCAACTCATAAGCGTATTGGATAACCATATCAAGTTGGGTGGTTCTTATTCAAACCTTCTGAGAGTGCTGGTTTACACAGAGAATAGTGGATTTTCCCAGAAGCCTCCAAATTGAGGTATGCTCTCACTCACCAATCCACCTATCTACGATTCCCTGTCAAGCAGTTTTTGGTAAAGAGACTGCAAACTGCCAGAACACATGCAGATGGACTCAACAACTTAATGCAACTATAAGATTCAATATGATATATACAATCACTTAAGAGTCCTGTTAGGAGGCAACTCCAATTAGCAGATGCTCAGGGATATAACGATGTTGCAAAATGAAGAATTTTTGAGAAAGGAATTACAAAATATAGGGTATGTAAAATGACAGAACTTTTACATTTTAGAAAAGTCATTTTTACAACCCCAATGGAGATTTCTAATCCATCACATTCGTTCATTGTATAAGCTCCAAAGTAAAGGATGGGAAACATTTGGTAGCAACATTGCCACTGCTTTGATCTGTCTTTCCACTGAAGAGACTTAACTTTCTCAAAACTTATCCTTGATGGAATGATCTCAAATT
Source organism: Tanacetum coccineum (assembly GCA_026074375.1). Classification (NCBI taxonomy): domain Eukaryota; kingdom Viridiplantae; phylum Streptophyta; class Magnoliopsida; order Asterales; family Asteraceae; genus Tanacetum; species Tanacetum coccineum. Next base: position 23,325 of record BQNB010045572.1, read on the forward strand.
TAAAAAGTAAATCAAAGTTTTTAATGTACCCTCGTTTTCTTCAAATGATTTTTGATATTACAGACTTGAAAACAAAAACTTTTTTGTGCCAGTTATTATTAACCATAAAGATTTTTTTTGGAAATAAAAAGAGTTTTCAAGTGGATACATAGACATTTGATGCCTGCTATGTCTAACCATTTGAAAGCAGTTCACACCTCAACCAAGGTGCTTGCACCAACACCATCTCAGCCTGCACCAACTCCTACACCATCTCATGTACAAATCCCTCCTCCACCTATAATATCAACTCCTCCACCTATAATATCAACTCCTCCACCTATAACACAACCACCTCCAACACTAACTCAACCTGTACAATCTACAACACCACCCCCTCCACCATCAAATGTACAACTAACATCTTCACCACCTCCTATCCAACCTGTACAACCTACTCCACCAATAACATTTTCATCTCCACCCATCACTACCATTCCTGACACCCAACCAACTCATCCACCATCCTCCCTCAAATTCCATCCCCCTCCATAATAATGAAACAAAAGATCCATCATTTGAACCTTCTTTTCATATGTCTCCACCACCTTCACATGAACCTGAGATTCAAACATCTAGAACTAGTGAAGAAAGTGAGCAACTTAGAAACCTGCTAGATCTTGTCTCTAGACTGGAATCAAGAGTAGAATCCTTAGAAAAGGAACTGAGTGACACTAAGCAGACTCTTGGAACAGCAGTCCTAAAGCTGATAAAGAAGGTCACAAAGCTAGAAAATAAGTTGAGGCAGAAGAGAAAAAGAAAGGAAACTGAGGATGAAGAGGATGTAGAGGGTCAGGATCAAGACATTCCGTCTCAAACAGATCAAGGAAATGAATTTGCTACTCCTGAAAAGAGCAAGGATTCAGGGAAGGCTCAAGAAGAACAAATAAGTCCTTCTACCTTAGAGGCTGCACAAATCCTAACTAATGTTAGCTTCAGAAGGATTTAGGGATCACAAGCCCCTCCTTGTACCAGATTTACAGAAGGAAACCCAAATCTACACAACTCCTACCAGGTCTTTAGAATTTTAGAAGAACCCTGCTGAAAGACCAGTTAATACTGGTAGTACACCTTCAGCTCAAGTTAATACTGCTGAACTTAATACTAGTGAGACAGAAAGAGTCCAAAGAAGAGAAGGAAAAGATCTAATGACTGAAGAAGACCTTCAATCCGATAGTTCACGCAACCAAAGAAATCCAAGAGAGCAAGAGCTTCAAGAGCTAGCAGGTTTTAGAGGCAAGCTCAAAGATGCAAGCTACATGGAGGCTGAAAACACAACGACAAATTGATCTTGATGCACTTCTGGCTAGAAGATTGGTAGAACAAGAGGAAGAAGCTGCAAAAGAAGCACTTGCAACTGAATTTAACTACATTCAAGCAAGACTAAATGCAGATCGAGATTTCTTACAGAAAGATGTCAACATGAAGAAAGGAGCAATATTCTATTGAGGATATAGCAAAGTTTTCTACATGACACAATTCCTGCCCAAAGGAAGTTTCTTACAGAACAAAGATATGTTTGCTATCAGAAACAAGCCACCAACAATTATCTCCAGCTTTAGAATCAGATGATCACTTATCTGAAACATGTTTTCAAATAAGAAGTCATGCTGAGTTTAAAGTCTAAATCCTTTAGAGATCCAAGTCCTTGTTATGAGAGATATAAGGAAACAAATCAGACTTTTGTGGCTATGTAAATCTGAAGAAGTGATGAAAAGCAGTCAAAAAGATGAATAAACAAGCTGCTGATAAAGAGAAAGAACAGAAGGCTGAATCTGTCCATGAGGAAGTTAAAGAGGAAGAAGGAGCTAAGAAAAGGAAGTTAGGCACAAGAAGGAAGCTAAAAGCAAAAAGAAGAAAGTATACCTCCTGGTCTCACAAGAAAGATGATGACTTAAAGATCTGCATACATATAAGCTATCTCTGATGAAAAGATAGAAGTGGATTTGATGTTGAGATTCTTGAAATCATCAATATCCCATTGTGAGAATGGCAGTTCATTTACTTACAAATACACCTCAATAATGATCCAACCAAACCTTTGAAGATGACTATATGAATAGGGTAACACGAAGTAAAGAAATAAGATGATTATCTTCCCGCACCTTGAATGGAGTCCTATCAATCTTTGAACAGAGAAGACTTGAAGCTGTCTATGAAACTTGTATGAAAAATAACAGATGAAATTCCTGAAGGCTTTGATAAGAGCTTTTGGGGAGATCTGATAATAATTGATTTAATCAAGGGTGACACTTGCTGACTTTTTGGGAAATGAACGCTTAAACTGGAAGATTATTAGCTGAAATTACATAGAGTTTACCTCAGGGTACATACTATCATGGACAAGTAAATGGACTAGTCCATTCATATGCTTGTAAAACAGATACCCTTTATTGCCAAGAAGTGCACCTCACAACTGTTGAAATTGAAGTTAGAAACTGAAGAAGAAAGCACTATGGCTTGGAGCTATCAAATTTGTTAAAACAGCACTGTAAGGAATTATAGAAGAATTCTGATTGATGATGATTAGCCCAAATCCTGATCATGAAGAGGCAGAAAGGTTTTTGAATTGTTGGCTTAACCACCACACAACAAAGGTCTTATGGTTCACCATGTCTACAGACATAAGAACTAACTAGTCCAAGAGCAAACGGCTGCTTGGGCTCAAAAGACCAAGACTAGTTTGCCTTACCCTTCAAGACTTGCAAAAGAGAAAATTCGTGAAAAGGATGATATCCTAGCTTCAAAGTTTATGGAAATTTTCCATAATCTTCACTTTGAGCTAAGTTTCGCGGATGCTCTCATTCATATGCCAAAGTTTGCTCCGATGTTCTAAAAAATGCTTAATAACAAAGACAAGTTAATCGAGTTAACCAAGACACCTTTGAATGAAAATTGTAGTGCGGTTGTCCTCAAAAAGCTTCCGGAAAAGATAGGTGACCCCGGTCGATTTCTCATTCCATGTGATTTTTCGGAGTTCGATAGTTACTTAGCCCTTGCCGATTTAGGTGCTAGTATCAATCTCATGCCTTTATCCATTTGGAAAAAGCTTAAACTCTCAGGCCTAACTGTTAGGAAAATATTGTAAACAGACTTAATACTGTTAGTATTAAAGTTAAGTCTGTTAGTTATAGTTAGTACTGATAGCTGAATAGTTAGTACTGTTAGTATAGAAGTTAAGTCTGGTAGAGCAAGTTAAGTCTGCCAGCATTAACTTAAGTTTGGCAGTATTAAAGTTAATACTGCTTGGTCAGACATTTAAGTCTGTTGTAATATTAGTAATAGTTATCAACTTAGCGTTAATTTAGGAAGAGATAAGTATTATCTCTTAACGCGTTTAGGGTTCCTTAAGCTTATAAAAGGAACATAGAATAGTATTGTAAAGATATCAGTTGATTGAGTATTCACAATCAAATAGTAATAGTAATAGCAATTTTAGTATTTGTTCTTGTGTTCGTCTTGGTATAAGTATTGATATTCCGCGTCAATATTTATATTCACAGTCATTGTCTCTTATAGTATCTTTGGATTTATTCAAAGGACTATAAGTCATTCAAGGCTCATTCAGATCCTGTTTATAAGGACCTACAAGTGGTATCAGAGCCACTAAAGGGACTTTGCACAAGATTGAACATAGATCAAAACCTTTTATTCCACCAAATCAAATAATCATGTCTCAACCTGCAAACGATAATTTTTCTCTTCATGATGATGAGGAACTTTCTCTTCATGATGATGCATCTTTGGATGGATCTGTACCAGCAACCAACAAAGGAGATGCTCCTGCTAAACCACCACAAATAATCACCACAAATACACTTTCAAACATTAAACTGCCCGTCCTCCAAAAAGATGATTATGATACGTGGGCGATGGAGATGGAACATTATCTTGAGTATATAGATAATGAGGTCTGGAAAGTGATTCAGAATGGGAACTCAAAGAAGCGAGTCACCAAAGGTAAGGATGGTGTATACAGGGTTCTTCCTCCAGCCACACAGGAAGAACAGTTTGCTGATGAGAAAGAAAGGAAAGCTAGAACACTACTGCTAATGGCTGTTCCAAAAGATCATCTCAGACGTTTTCATGGCATGGATGATGCCAAAGAGATCTGGGCAGCCATCAAGACACGGTTTGGTGGTAATGCGAACTCGAAGAAAATGCAAAAAGCTGTTTTGAAACAACAGTTTGAGGCATTTACTATCTCGTCTAAGGAAAGCTTAGAGAAAGGGTATGATAGGTTCCAAAAACTCCTATCACAGTTGGATGCCCTTGGTGCTGGTGTGTCAGATGAAGACGCAAATCACAAGTTTTTGAGGTCCCTTCCTCCTGCGTGGGACAGTCTAGCCATGACAATGAGAACGAAGAAGAATATTGACACACTGTCAATAGATGATTTATACAATAATCTGAGTGTCTTTGAACAAGACATCCAAAAGACATCATCTTCTTCCCTTACATCTGATAATGTGGCTTTTCTATCACAAGCCAAAGCCTCTTCCAGCAAGCATAAGCCAAGCCACAGCTCAGGAAGTTATAGTTCTTATACCACTTCCTCTTCCAAAGCAACAACAACTGCTACTCCTGGTCTTGCTGATGAAGTTATCCATTCTTTTCTAGCCACAAATGCTGATGATGTGGATTTGATACATGAAGACCTAGATCAAATTGATGATCTGGATTTGGAAGAAATGGATATAAATTGGCAGATTGCTATGACTGCCATAAAGATTAAGAAGTTCTACAAGAAGACAGGCAGAAGGCCAAGAGTGGATGGAAAAATGCATGTGGCATTTGATAAGAGAAAAGTTGAATGTTTCAATTGCCACAATACTGGGCATTTTGCCAGGGAGTGCAAGTTTAAAGGTTCAAAGGAAGGTAGCAGGCAGGAAGCAGGTAGAGGTCAGGATTTCAAGCCAGTGCGAACTGAAAAGGAAGCCTTGATGACCATTGATGAAGGTCAGATCAATTGGGTAGAGCAGACTGCAGATGAGGAACTCAATCATGCTCTAATGGCTTTCACTGTGAATAATGAGGTATCCATGTGCTCTAAATTGTGTTTAGATTCATATAATGCACTTCAAGCTAAGTATGATGAACTGCAATCTGAATTTGGTGACCAGGAAGCTGCCTTAACTGCCCATAAGCTAGCTGTTAAGAAATTAGAATCTCAGCTTAGAGCCTCCCACAAACAGCAATCTTCCTTAACTGAAAAATTAAATTTTCAAGCTAATCAAATTTTTGAAAAAGATGAAAAGCTGAAAAAGTATAGAAGAATAGGAATGAAAGCTGTCAAGGACAAAGATGCTTTACAAAAAATTGTTGATTCTTGGTTTGCATCTTCTAAAAATCTTTGGAAGCTAATTGATTGTGGGATGAGCTCAACTGTTAAGATAGGTTTAGGATATGGCATACAATCAAATGCTGAGGTCCTAGGATATGAGGAAGAGATAAGTAGAGGTATTTTTGCTATGGCGCATACAATCAATTTATGTTGAGGTCATAGGATTTGAGGAAGAGTGGATAGAGCTTATTTTTGTTTCTTAGGAAAACAGTATGCGGGATATTATGACATCCCTCTATACAGCAGATTTAAACAAGTAGAGTATAAGGGAGTCCCCATCCTCTTAGTGAGTGTATTATACCTACGGGAACTGGTAAAGCATAGATGATTATCTGTATGAGTATGGTGTAAATATTATGGCTCTACCTCAACGCTCCAGTTCCTACGTGTCTGAAACTAGTTCCATGTTGTACTGAGCAACTTGTCCATCCGCGCAATGACTAGTGATGGGGAATTAAGCAATGAGCTGTTTCTGACATTCAGTAAAAAATGACCACTAGTAAATGACCCATATCCATTTTACTTCCACTGATGCAAGTTACCATTGCGCCGCACCCAAAAGACTTCAACACAAGTGCCTAAACCCCAACGAAAACAGTTGGACCCTTAGCTAGTGCACAGCAATGTTAAAAACTTAGGATACCAATTAGGACACAGTGACTCCCTCACCTATTCCTTCATATAATAGACAGAATTGGAATCAAAGAATGCGAAGGGACCTTAGGTTTGCTGGATATTCTTTCAATGGAAACCATGTTCTTGTTTGTGTGGGATAGTCTTAGCGTCACTAGATTAAGAAACTGTGACTATTATGAGAGAAGAGATGGCAAAGGGAAGCTACTTTCAAGAGACGCGCAAAAGGGTGGTTTCTGATGATCTGATGTTAGGCAAGCTACCACTGAGCCTGGACTAATTCTAAAACAAGGGTGAATAAGCAAATCAATTTCACTCAAGACCTGTACAACTAATTGTTGCATTTAGACCCAACTCTTTAGTACGCGTAGCAAAAACTCCATAAATCTGGTAGGGTAAATGTTAATACTGGTCATGGAAATGTTAGTTCTGTTAGTTCTGCTGGCACTCAATTTAAGTCTGGTGCTTCTAGATTTAATACTGGCAAGCAACATGTTAATTCTGGTAGTGTGCATGTTCATTCTGGTACTCAAATTAAGTCTGGTGGTTCTAGATTTAATACTGGCAAGAAAAATGTTAATTCTGGTAGGGTGTGTGTTAGTTCTGTTAGAGTAAATAGACCAATATCTAACAACTCAAGCCCTAAACCTTCTCAGGTGAATCTAAACAGTCCAAAGAAATGTTTTTTAAAACAAAGATCACCTGTAAATAGACCCTTTTCAAGGCAAACAGCATACAAGTCAAATATATATGCTGTTAAGGGCAAAATGGGCACTGCTGTTAAGACCTCAGCAGGTTGTGTTTGGAGGAAAGCAATACCACTCTCCAATACCAATAGTGGACCAACCCCTGATTCAAATGTTTATGTTTCTAGAGGTCCACAAGGCAGACCCAAGCCTGTGAAGGCATGGGTCCCTAAGAGAAACTAATTTCTCTTTTTCATGTGCGGGAACATCCACTGAAGAACATGGTAGATAGAGGTATATAACGCCCCCCCCCCCCCCCCCCTCACTCTAGTGGATGCTCAGGGCACATGACAGGTAACTAGGATCAACTGGAGGATTTTGAAGAATTCAATAGGGGATCTGTTACCTTTGGAGGTAGCATAGGCTACATAGCTGGTATTAGGAAGTAGTGATGTTTGTAGAGTTAGAAGTCTAGGATGGATATAAGAAGGATAACACTTGGTGAAGGTGCTATGCACTAACACAACAAATGGTTATCAGTTCACCATGTCTAACCAACATAAGGACTGGATTAGTCCATGAGCTAATAACGGCTCTTGGTAAAGACTTCTCAAATCCAGTTCTATGGTTGAACAATACTTGCAAATAGTTGTTATGGTTTTTCAACTCCCACGCCATATCTTTTAGAGTGAAGGTTGGCTAGCGCCCACAAGTTTTTGGCTTGTCGGTAATAAGGCTGTGGAAAGGTAAAAACCATAAACATAGTCCATGAGATTTATGCTTTGGTAAAAGTCTTGCCTTATCCTATAGATGGTTGACACTTACCAAAAAGTGGATGGTTTTTATATCAATATCTCACCAAGTTTCATGTACAAAGAGTTGACATGGTTCTCAATCCACCATCGGAATTTACTTTTCTAGTGCCAAAATGATTGCTAACCTGAGCAACGGCTTGTGAGGTAAGGCATATCATATCGCATTGATGGCTGTTATGTTTGCCAAAAACCATTAAGGTATTCAACTCACTCAATGGTTTCCAAGTACTGAGAGTTGAAATGGTTTTCAGTTAACCTGGAATCACCTTTCTGGTGGCCCAAAAGAAACTGACTACTCGCAGAGTTAATGGCTAACTGGTAAAGAAGAGGACATCTAAGATCCATTTAAATTTTGTTGTGATGATTCACCTCTCTCAGGAGTTTTATTACTCAATTGGAGTGATGTGAATAGACTGAAACATTATGATTTGTGTTCATAATTGTCAATGTTTGCTGACTATAATGGTATGCTGGTTTCTCTAAGAGTTTGAGGAATAGTTGACTGAAAAGGAGTAAAGTCCTTGGTGATAAAAGACAGTTTGGGTGATGATGCATCCAAACAGTGGGAGGTTTGATATTGGTGATAGTTTAATACTGATAGCAGAGGAGATTTACATTTAATTGATGAAAACTCAGGGGAGGATAAATGATATTCATTGTGATGAAGATATTACCTGATTTCCTAAATTATCATAAAACTGCTATAAGATTAGAAAGAAGTGTTAGGAAGCATCCTCCTGGAGATTAAGAAGCTTTTAATGGAAGAAACTTGATGATTAATCCAGCTTGAATATCCAATTTTTTAGGGGAGGATTGTGGGATATTAAAGTCTTCTTAATACTGTTGAAAGATCCTAGCTACTTGTCAATGATTATAAAAGAGAGGGAGTTTCAACTAGAGACATTAAATGGTGATGCAAGACAGTAATGATGATTGTAAGATCTTTTGGTTGAAGACTTTATGACTTGAGTCTTTTTGTTGATGGAGAAGTTTCTGAATGGAGGTGGTTATGGAAGTTTTTGAATACATTGAATTAATGTTGACCACTAGTAGAAACATAAGAATACTTAATTATGGTATTTAATATGGTTGACTAGATTGTTAGGAAACATAATATTGTAAAAGACTTATACTAGGCTTAGTAACTTAATATAAGTCTGGCTCAGTTATTAGTTAATATGGTTAGTACTATTATTAAGTCTCTGCAGTATTAAAGTTAATACCTGCTTGGTCAAACGAATTAAGTTCTTTTTGTAATTATAGTAATAGTTAGTCAAATAGCGTTAATCTGGAAGAGTAAGCATTATCTCTTAACGCGTTTAGGGTTTCCTATAAGCGTCTATATAAGGAACTTAGAATAGTCATTGTAAGTGTATGCGGTTGATGAGGATTCACAATGTTGTCAAATAGTAATAGTAATAGCAAGTTTAGTATTTTGTTCTTGTGTTTCATCTTGGTTTAGATATTGAAATTCGCGTCAATATGTGTATTCACTGTTATGTGTCTCTCCATAGTATCTTTGGATTTATTCAGTGACTAGAATCGTTTTAAGTCTACATTGAGATCCTGATGATTAAGGACTCTACAATATGTAAATTCATCACTTCATTAGTGGTGGTCTTTTGCATAGATTGCCCTTCTAATTATTTGTTTAGTTTCCATTAGATCGATTCAAGTTTGTAAAATATAAGTTTATGTTTAAAAATATTTGTTAAACTCTGGCTTGAGACCAATTGTGGAAAAATAGTGGGGGGGGGGTGGTCTATGAATAGTTTACCACTTTTTAAATTTAAGTTTTATGTATGTTTGTAAAACTTAGATTCGACATTTTTGTGTGAGAATCAATGCTTTCACAATTATGAACAATGTAAATATAGAATTGATAAAGTAAGACAAAAGAGATAAGAGTTTAAGGAACATCAAACCACAATGCGTTGGGATTTATAGTGGTTCGGGTTAGAAGCACCTCTTTGCCTATCACTTCTCGAGAACTGGTATGTGTTAATTACACATACTTTTATCCATTTAAAAAAACGAACTTAAATGATACATAAAATCAGACCAAAATAATACTATGCCAAATATATGTTTGTTGCATCTTGTTTTGTGCCAAGGAAACGGAATATCTAACAAAAGGAGTGAAAAATACAATGCCGAAAAACGAAAAACTGAGACGATGGAAAAGTGTGAGAAGACGACAGTAAATCAAAGCCAAGACGTCAATCAAGCCAAAAAGTTCAACAGAAAAAGTCAAATAGTAAAGTCAAAGTCAAACCACCGACAGAGTCATAAGTCTTAGCTTGCCGAGAAGTCTGATAGCAGAAAAATAAAATTGAGGGACCAAAAATGTCAATTCCCTAAGTGTATTACAAGAGAAAAATGACTTACATGGGTTGGAATTCACAAATTATAGATTCAAAATACAAGGAGAGGACTTATCTGCCAAGTCCCAATACTTTGTTTCCACAAGGACTATGTTTGCGCAAAGACATATTTGAGTTTGAGGGGTATATCTTGCCTCACAACCTCAAACTCACTTTTTACACACTTGTGAGGAAGAAATTTGTAATACTACTTATAAGTTGGGGGACCAAACTTGCCCCATCCCCAAACTTTTTATACCCTGCCCCTTAAAACCAATTTTCCCGCCAATCTAAACCCAGAACCACTCACGGGTTCTTCTTCCATCTTTTACCCTGCACCTTCATCAACACCATGGATAAAACACACTCCTCACCTCCACTAACCCTCTTCAGCCCCCCTAATAATTATAACCTTGCAATCATCACCATTTTTATTTCTCGATGGTTGAGATGACTTTGAAAGAAGCAATGTTGAATCAAAGGCTGGGATTTTACTTAAAATCCTCTCACACAACAAAAACACTTTGGTTTTTGTCTCTACAAAGAAACACAGAAGAAAGAAGAGAGGAAAAGGAAAAAAGACCAAGACCTAGCTCGTTTTTGTATAAATAGGGCCAAGTGTAAGCCATGTGAAGAAGTGCATCTATGTTTTTTTTAGTTTATGTTTTTATTATGTATTTTGCAAAATTTAGTTGTACTCTGTTGAAATTAAAATGATAAGAGAGTTTAGTTTTTTTAGTTTTAATTTATGTTTTTTTTATGTTAATGTAATTTTCAAATTGAATTATCTTTGTTTGAATGTTAAAATCTCATTTTCAGTTGTAAACTTTTCCGCGCAATTCATAAATGTTCAAGAAAGTTTCTTGATATCCTGTGTTCAAAGAGAAGGGTATTGTTCAACTGCTTATTGAAGTGTGACATTAAGCTTTTTGGATGATGAGCCTGAAAGGGATGGGCTTATGGGTTTAAAAAGCTAGTTTGAGCTTTTGTTTACTTCTATCATAGCATAGGACCAAAGGTTTTTCTTTTTACTCTTTTAGTTCATATAACTGTAGCATTGCTTATTCTGTCTTAATAGTACTTAATTTTGCTTATTCTGTCACTTTTTAACTGATTAATTCTCTATATTTGATAGAGATTTTCTAATAAGTTAAATAGTTTGAGTTATTCTGCTTAATATTTAGTTAAAAACTGTATTTGGCTTATCTTATTTTTATGTGCTTTATTTGTTTCCTAGTGTGTGTTTTGCGTAAATCTCCTTTAATGTCATTATGCTCTTTATATGTTTCAATAATCTTATGGAATCTAAGGTTTATCAGAATAAATTTGGGAATTTGAGGAATTTTAAAGGAGGTGTTTGGCTAAGGGTAAAATGGGTCAAAGAAAATGAAGGTTTCCATCTCGGGTTGGGTCTCTAAGTCGCAGCTGTGTGTAGCTTATTTGGTGAGTAGATTTGATCAGATTTTTGTAAGTTTTAAAGTTAAAATTTTAGTCCTATAGCTATTGTCTAAAAGTTATTAAAGATGTGGTTTTGAAATTCTTTTCATAATTAATAGTATTTGATCTGTTGTTAGAGTTTGGTTTTAGGTGTTTTGTATTGTTTCATTCTGAGCTGAATGCAATAGGTTATGTAAGGATTAAGTGTACAAACTGCATTTTACATGTGTTGCATATCTGTCCTAATTTTTTTAGCCTTTTAAAAGTCAAAATTCAGTAGCTAATTTAAATAAGCCCTTGTAAGTTTCAAACTCTGTTTTTGATATCTAAAACTTCCTTGTAAACCCCACTTGATTGGTTTAAGTGTTTATGTGCTCTTAAGTTCCTTTTCTTAGCTTTAATTCCCCTGCAATAAAGATCTTAGTCTTTTAGAAAAACAAAAAAGAAGGTGTGGAAATATGTAGTACTAGCTTTTTTCACTTGGACTTTTTACTAGTTTAATCCAATTCCAAAATGCCTTTTGGATTTCAGTTTTAGAATGCGTTTATAGGGATAGGAATTTTAGGTTTTGTAATTCATTAATCCCTAATTTTCTGTTTAAGTGCTTAATTTTAAGCTCCAGATGCCAATATAGGCTGTTTGGCTTTAGTTAATTGCCCTGTGCAAAGTATTTTCAAACCAGTCTTTTCTTGGTCTTATTTGTTATTAGACAATAAAGATATTTGGTTTTTAGGTTGTTAATTATGCTCTTTTATATTGACCTAGAAGCCCAAGATCTGTAAAACCTCACCCTTAGGTGCTTAACTTTAAGCTAGATGTAGGGCTTTTGGCTGTTTTGATTGTAGGATAAGCTGAAATCTTAAAAGCTTTAATGTCTGGCCTTATTTAGTTGAATTTTTACTCTGCTGATTGGGGTTCCTAGTGTGACTTATTTAGTTTGTGTCCTTATTGTTGTGTGGTTTGCTTTCTTGGATTTCCTTTGGCCTTTAGAAACCTGCTAAATAATGTCCAAAAGAAAAGTCCTTTAATGCCATTATTGTACACTTAGCATTGTCTGTCCTGACCTTTAGCTTTTTTATAGCAGCGCTTTTTCACAGCTTTATATTTGTTTCAAAATAAGTTTGATTGCTTTTTTCTCATACTATTTAATGTCCTCTTTTTTCATTATCTAGATTACTAGGTTCTTAAGTTTGTGTCTTGTGGAATTATTTTAAGCCACAAAAAACCCCTTTGTTCTGGTGTTGTGACCCCTTGTAGGGACAACAGCTTATATAGCTTCTTATAAGCTTATTGTGTTCATTCTTATTGCTCATTTTGAACGTCTTGCATAGATTTATTAGTGTTAGCTTAATGTCGTTAGGATAGACTTATTTTATTTGTTTTGCGCTATTTAGGGTCAAAAAAGTCCATAACTTAGCTTATTTTTTCTTACTTGAGAGTAATAAAATGGGTGTTCTGCCATCATTTTTGGTTTATTTCCCGGCTTGTTATAGCGTTTCATAAAATTTCAAGTTTTAAAGTTGCTTATTTTTTGTCTTCTTCAATTGTAAAAAAAGTTTTCAAAAAATGGGATAATTGGGAGTGAAGGCAGTTGGTGAGCAAGACTCGAACGCCCCGACCTCTACACACTCGCTCTACCCCTTATAAACATAAAACACAATACCACATGCGTCCTTGGGTATTTTATGTGTAGACCCTTTGGGCGCTTTGGTTTTAAGGGGTTTTAGCCCATAAGCATTATAAGCTGTATGAGCTTATTATGACCAAGCTTATTTGATAAGCTGGTCAAGCCAGCTTATTTTTCTTAGGACCGCCACACTTTCAGCTATTTTTTGTAAATATTTCCATGTATTTTTTTATAAACTTTTAGTATTTTTTATAATTTATTTTCTTTAAAAACTTAAAAAAATCAATAAAAATGTGCAATATATTAATCAGATAGATTATTAACCTTTTTTTTTATTTTTGCTTTTTTATTATATTTGTAGGAATAAAATGTTAAAGTTTTCATAGGTTCATCTTTTCAAAAAGATTCATTTTCTAAAGAACGGGATTTGTTCACTCCCCGTGTTTTTGTCTTTGACTCGTTTTTTGGGGTCATAACGACCTAGTTTTTAGTTTTTTTTTTCCTTTTTTAAAGGGTTTTTTTAAAAACTTTGTTATTTGTCTTTCTAGAAATTTTTTTAGCTTTTAATGTGTTCTAGTGGTTTTATTTGCATAATTTAGGTTTTTGACCCTCGTTTTTCGTGCCCGTTTTAGGATTTAAGTTATTTAGCTTTCGTTTTTAGGTTTTATTTAATCGTTTTTGCATATTTAACTTATAGAAATAGAAAACCAATCATAATCTTGTAATATTCAAACATCGTTTATCAATTCGTCATTCGATTTTCAGTGAGGCCTCGTTGAGGACATAATGTCCGGGAACTCATACTTCTCGGTTACTATATATTTTCTTTAGTGATTTGACTTCTTGCCTTGGTCAAGGCAATTGGTGAGTGTTTGCTTTATATTTTATATTCTATATTATGGATCAAATCAATTTTTGGCGCCGTCTTTGCCGGGGAGGCTGAATAACGTTATCGTTACGTTTGAAAATTTGTGTTTGATCTGTGAATAGTTTCTTCTATAAAAATATAAATACAGTACAAACATAATTTTTCATTTTCTTTTTATTAGTATTAATTATCATTATAAAAACGCAAAATGAATAAACAAAATAATTATTAAAAACATTGTCCATAAAAAAAAAAGAAATAAAATTCACAAATTGGTAAAAACGCACAAATATATTGTGATTATCAATTGATCAGGGTATTATCATATAACGTCCGGTGAATTTGTTGGTTCCCAAACTCGAACAAAAGATTTTTAAAACTTGCCATTTGTTGTCGCATACGGACGTACGGTCACCTCGATTGATTAACAATCTAAAAGTAGGTATTAGGAAGAGTTTTTTGTTACGAGAAGCTACGACCCGAAGGAGATAATGAGGCTTCGCGATATTCCTACTCCTTCCGCTCACCTGGCTGTATCTTCTTTGAGAGCTACCGTGAAGTAAGTAGATTATTTGGTTGAAGTTGTCTTACCTCATTGTCCGGTAAAGTATACATTGTGATATAATATCATTGAAAAAATACCAAAAAATTAGTGAAATTTTCTTTTTATATTTTGTTTTTGGCTATGCGCACTCAGTTCTAAGCCCTGTAAACGTCGAAAACCACATGTTCCGGCAAACTTTGTTGATCACCAAATTTGAGGAAACCACATAAACAATCAAGAAACTTTCAATCCTCCTGATTAGTGTGATGGACGATAATCGATCTATGCGCAATTACTCGAAGCACCCACCGGTAGAGGGTTACGAGGATGAGTTCCATTGTTCCCGAAATTACCATCGCGAACAACTTTCAGATCAGCTATGGTCTACTTATCTTGTTAAAACAAGCAATTTTTTGGACACGATTAAAGAAGACCCCACATGCTCACATCGATATTTCACAAGATCACTTTCTACGATGAAGTTCCGAACGTCCCGAGTATGTGTCGGTTAAGCTGAGTGTGTGTTTTTCCCCATTTTTCCTCGAGGAGCAGCCCGGAATTTTGGATGAAAAAGAGCCCCCTCGATGCTTCTTACATTGGGTATGATCTGTTTCGAAATTCATTATCAATTCTTCGCTTCCTCTAAACACATAAAATCTTCAGAAATGGAATCATGAGATTTCAACAAAAATTTAAAGAAACGTTTTACGAGGCAGGGACCGATTCAATGATCTTCACAGGGTGATGCCGCATCATGGGTTTTCAGATTGCTAACCGATACATTCATATGCCTAAATTCGAATGATCGCAAGATTCATTGTACTCGCTTGGGGTGGTACTTTCTGAATAAAATGCCTGCAGAGAATGCCTAAAAGTCATCGAGAGACAAGTCCAAAAGTTTTGTCAATCACGAAGATACGGCCATTGTTTACAAAGTGAGTTACGTGCTCTTCCACCCCTCAGTTTCATCGATGTTGCTGACTGAAAAGATATGGTTATGAGCATTGATTCTCGATAAGAAAAACAAACCCCAGCTCCCGTAAAAGGGTCGATTGAGCAGGAGTTGTTGTAACTTATGGGCGTGGTCTTCTTATCCAAAAATTGTCCAGCCAACAATGGCAACATTTATCGTGACAATAGTCCGAAGAGTATGTGGTCACAAAGCCGTTTTTCTGCGGCAAGAATTTCAACCATAGGAAACCGGTTTAGACCTAGATGGTTGCAAATCAAATTCTGGAACCTCCACGTTCCCTTACCCCTGGTTTTCCTCCCATTACAAAGCGCTCATAAGGAAATAATCAAAACCAATTTCAATTCGGGAAAACAATTATAATCAAAACCGAAACGTGGAACAATTTCAACCAAAGCCAAATTTACCGTCCCAGGTTAAATCACATGCGCCACAGCTTACAAGCTCCTGTTCCTCTAGACACACATGGTGTGTTCCAAACTGATTTTCGACTGAACTACGTCAAGGATAAATGATTGCAGTTCTTTTATGAGGTTTAGGAAAGAGTTGCAAAACCCAAGGCTAACCTTGCAAACCAAATGGACCATTTAAGGACATGCTTTCCAAGTTCGTGACTTCTAATACCGCCTCTACTTCAGGTTCGGGAACTCTCCCGTGGTAAATCTCATTACCATCCTAGAAAGGAGATTTGAAAGGATGATCACCACCCGAAGTGAGTGTTGCATATCAAGGATCAGTTGCAGATTCCTCTACTTTCATCCCTCTCCTTCGAAGTAATGAATCGTGATACGAGTTACAAAGGACACGATGCATTCTCCTACTAATACGGAAGCACGAAGACGTCCAACCTTCGGTAGTTCAAGTCCAATCTCAAAATCTCCGCAATCTCTGAGTCCGATGTTGATCCGTTACGTGACTCCGATGGCCTAACCATACGTTATAGAGTATGAAGTCCATTTCCTTCTGATAGATATGATATGAGATAAACAAGCAGTTGCGATAAACTTGCTAGCACTTGTCTAGTAGATAATAAACTTCGACAGTAGTTGTGGAGCTCATCAAATATGGTTGTCCAAGATTCTGTTGTGATAATGAAACAGTTCGTAGATGAAGTTGGAGTGTTGTCGCCGATACTCGATAAGGGTGAATGATATGTGTCATGGAAGGTGTCATGGACTCTGTCTGTCTTGTCTCTCGAGAAATTTGTCAGAGACCTCTGTACTGTGAGGATATAAATGGCTCTGTGTAGAATCGGAGTAATACAAGTGCAGAGTGAGGCGTGATAGAGAGTCAGTGAGAGAGACTCAGTAGTAGGGCAGGAGATAGATGCGCAGGTGTCTCAGTTAGCTTATGCTGTTTGAGAAGAGCTGTAGAAAGCTCGTTGAGTGTAGCCGAGAGATAATATAGAAGAGAGAAAAATCTGTGACGAGAGGGACGCGTGGGGTCGATGCGTGTCACTTATTCCTGTGAGGAGTGGTGTGTATTGGGAATGAAGTTACATTGCTGATAAATCGTCATCAGTTTGTGACATCAGTGTGATGAAGATCTTACTGTGCCTCTGGTTTGTTTCAGGTACAAATCTAATGATCTCATTCCATGTGAATTTTCTGGGATTAATACATGCAACGCCTTGGCCGATCTCGGCGCAAGCATTAATCTTATGCCATATTCCGTCTGGAAAGATCTCTCTCTTCCCGAACTAACCCCAACTTGCATGACGCTAGAGCTAGCAGACCGTTCAATCACTGAACCAATCGGTATTGCTAAAGACGTCCGTTTAATGGTGGGAAAGTTCCAATTTCCAGCAGATTTTGTGGTCGTTGATTTTGAGCCAGACCCCCGAGTACCTTTAATTCTCGGGAGAAGTTTCTTAAAGACCAGTCGTGCATTAATAGATGTTTACGAAGGTGAAATTACCCTTCGTGTTGGCAAAGAGGCCATCACCTTCAATCTGGACCAAACTTTGAGATACACGGCTAATTACAATCATATGACGGCAAACCGAATCGACGTCATTGAATTGGCATGTGAAGAATACTCGCAAGAAGTTCTAGGTTTTTCTGATTCAGTTGCATACGGTAATCCTTCTCCGGATTACGATCCAATTGTTTCAAATTCTTCACCAACACTAACTCCTTTCGGAGATAGTGATTTTCTCCTTCTTGAAGAAGCAAATGCTTTTATAGCTATCACTGACGAGCCAAATTCACGGGAAATTGATGTTACTTACTATGATCCGGAGGGTGACATCCTTATTCTAGAAGCACTTCTCAATAGTAAACCGTTGCCTCCTCTTCCGAATCATAAAGATTATTTACCCGGAATCCGGGAAGAACGTAAAGTTGTTGAAGCTAAATCATCATTTGATGACCCTCTCGAAGTTGAACTCAAGGACTTGCCACCTCATTTAGAATACGCATTTTTGGAAGGCGACAACAAGTTGCCAGTCATAATTGCGAAAGATTTAAAGGATGAGGAAAAGGCAGCTCTTATCAAGGTTCTAAAGTCCCACAAGCGAGCCATCGCTTGGAAACTCTCCGATATCAAGGGTGTTGATCCAGAGTTTTATAGTCACAAAATCCTTATGGAAGAGGACTACGAACCCACAGTTTAGAGTCAAAGACGGGTAAACCCAAAGATCCATGACGTCATCAAGAAAGAGGTTGAAAAACTTCTTGACGCCGGATTAATTTATCCGATCTCTGACAGTCCATGGGTAAGCCCGATACATTGTGTACCAAAGTAGGGTGGTATAACCGTCGTCAAGAATGACGATAATGATTTGATACCAACTCGATTGGTTACGGGGTGGAGAGTGTGCATTGACTATAGAAAGTTGAATGAAGCCACCCGAAAAGACCATTTTCCATTGCCCTTCATGGATCAAATGCTCGAAAGACTCGCGGGAAACCAATACTATTGTTTCCTCGATGTCTTCTCAGGTTATTTTCAGATTCCCATTGACCCGAAGGATCAAGAGAAGACAACTTTTACTTGCCCATACGGAACGTTTGCCTATCTTCCCATGCCTTTTGGGCTATGCAATGCACCCGACACGTTTCAACGATGTATGATGGCAATCTTCCATGACATGATCGAAAAGACAATGGAAGTGTTCATGGATGACTTCTCGGTCTTCGGAGATTCTTTCTCTACATGCCTATCCCATTTGGAAAAAATGTTAAAACGGTGTGAAGACACCAATTTGTCCCTAAATTGGGAGAAAAGCCATTTTATGGTTAAAGAAGGCATTGTTCTTGGACACAAAATTTCTAAGTCGGGAAAAAAAAAAAAACAAAAAATTTTTTAGGTCGATCGTGGCTAAAGTTGAAGTTATTAACAAGCTCCCTCACCCTCTAACTGTGAAAGGTGTTCCCTTTTTTTTCTTGGGCATGCGGTTTTTACTGACGTTCATACAATACTTTACAAAAATTGCCCTTCCCATCTCCAATGACCGCACTTGCTTGAATAAGAGACTCCCATTTTTCATTCTCAAAAGAGTTATCGAATCCTTTAATACACTTAAAAAAAAAAATTGATCGATGTCTATCTATCCGATTTTGATTTCTCCCGACTGGGACTTGCCCTTCGAACTAATGTGTGATGCAAGCGACTTTGCAATTGGGGCAGTCCTAGGGCAACGAAAGAACAAGCATTTCCAACCAATTCACTATGCCAGCAAGACAATGACCGAAGCTCAAGCACACTACACTACGACCGAAAAAGAATTACTTGCCGTAGTGTACTTTTTGAGAAATTCCGGTCATAATCTCGTTGTGTCCAAAGGTTAAGTGGTCCATCGGACCATTCTGCTAAAAGTATCAGCACGCATCTTGCTAAAAAGGATGCTAAGGTAAGACTGAATGCGGTGGAATCCTTTTCTCAAATTCGATTATGAGATCCGAGACAAAAAAGGAGCAGAAAATCTTGCCGCCGACCATCTCTCCAGACTTGAGAACCCTCACCAAAATGAGTTCGAGAACAAGGAAATCACGGAAACATTTCCACTCGAAACTCTTGGATCGTTGCTATTTGTCTGATGATAAAACCCCATGGTTTGAGATTTTTCACAAATTACCATGCGGGGTAACTTCATTGTTAAGGGAAGTCGTCCCAACAGAAAAACAGTTTTTCAAAGATGTCAAACATTACTTTTGGGACGACCCCTTTCTATTCAAGATCTATGCTGAAAAAGTAATAGGCGTATGTGTTTCGGGCAAAACTTTTGACATTCCACCCAAGCTTGCCACAGTGGACCCACCGGGGGACACTACGGTGCTAATTACACCGCTAAAAAGATCTTTTTCAGGATTTTATTGGCCCACAATCTACAAGGATGCCCACGACTTTGTCAACGTCAAGGCAAAATTTCACAACGTGATTAGGACTATGCCGACAAAAACTCCTATCCAAGTAATCTGAAGAATCTTTGACATTTGGGGCATTGATTTTATGGGGCCGTTCCCGTCTTCAAGAGGGAACAAATATATACTCGTGGCAGTCGATTACTTATCAAAATGGGTTGAAGCGAAAGCGCTCCCCACCAATGATGCCCGAGTTGTTTGCAAATTTCTTAAAACTCTCTTTTCCAGATTTGGTGCCCCTCGTGCAATCATAATTGAACGCGGAACCCATTTTGCAATGACTCAATTGCAAAGGTCATGCTTAAATACGGAGTTCACTCATGTCGTCTCCCCCCGCGTATCACCACAAAAAGTGGACAAGTTGAGGTATCCAATCGTGGTTTAAAAAGAATTCTTGAAAGGACCGTGGGCGAAAACCGTGCCTCTTGGTCGGATAAACTGGATGACGCTCTCTGGGCCTTCCGTACAGCTTACAAAACACCCATCGGGTGTACTCCGTATAAGCTTGTATATGGAAAGGCATGTCATCTACCGGTTGAGTTGGAGCACAAAGCTTACTAGGCCCTTAAGCATACAAACTTTGATATCAAAACCGCGGGTGATCACAGAAAAGTTCAGCTCAACGAACTTAATGAACTTCGTGATCATGCTTATGAAAATTCATTGATTTACAAGGAGAAAACAAAGAGAATCCATGACTCCAAGATCAAAAACCACGTTTTCAACGTCGGTGATCGAGTCCTCCTCTTTAACTCTAGATTGAAGATTTTCTCGGGGAAGCTTAAGACCCGCTGGAGTGGACCATTCACCGTAACCCAAGTTTTTCCATATGGCACTGTCGAGTTATCCCAAAACTCCGGGCCAAATTTCAAAGTGAATGGTCATCGTTTGAAGCACTACTTTAGAGGGGACATACCAACCGAGGTAGTTCTGGATCTCCAAACGTCCCCCATGGACCAATAAATTCGGGGACGGGTCAAGCATAGCGACTTTAAACAAGCGCTTCGTGGGAGGTACCCCATGCTTATCAGTAGCAGTATTATGTAGTATTATGAATAAGTGTTTTTGTGTGAGGAGGCTTACATCTTCCATTACCCGTGTTTTGTCCGTGTTTTGTGTGTTTTGTGTTGTATGTCCAGGATTTCCCAGATTGTGAAGACTCTCGTGCTCTCAGTTTTGTCTTTCATC